>QBDW01002445.1:0-16620 GCA_003261595.1 Maconellicoccus hirsutus
CGATACTCGATACTTTTTTGCACGACGGCATCGTCAACGTTACTCGATACTCGATACTTTTTTGCACGACGGCATCGTCCACGTTACTCGATACTCGATACTTTTTTGCACGATGCATCGTCAACGTTACTTCGATACAATTATCGCCTAGCGATACTCATTTGCGATGCCATCGTTGCAAACTGGCATCGTCGATACTTTATCGATACAAAAATCGGCATCGTGCAGTACACTAGTGTCTACATCTACGTGATAATATCACACGATATCGTCGCGCGGCGCAAAAAACACCGTAAATTTTATACCTTTTGAGCAAGATGAAAAAGGCCTCGGCGTATTTATGGCGCGTATATACGCGAAATTAATACGCGTAAAAATAAGGAAGAAAGCGAGAGCCATTAATGGCGTAGCTTTAGTTTGGAAAATATCCAATAACACATGTTGCTAGCATTGCGCCCGATATCTCGTACCGATTTATTATTTAAAACTTTTATTCATAATTTAACGCCTAACACCTTTGAAGTAATTCTTTTCAGCGGCTTAACAGCCTATAAATAATAAAATCTCGGCGTAATTTATTACAGCGCTGGCGAAACTACGTAATTTGTATTTGATATTCGACACGTGTACGTAGAGTTCGTTTAGAAACACGCCATGAAATGTTAAAAGAGTTAATGAGCAATCGATGATTTTGATTTTTTTACACATTTTAACGAGTTTTTTTCACGTTTTATGTACTTTACCTGTGTGTCTTTCATCGGCCAGGTGAAATTAGTAGGGTAAAGTGTTGTCATATTGTTAGAGAATCGCGTAATTATTTCTCGAATTTATGTTTTCCTAGAAGTAATTTATTTTTAAGCAAATTTTTCGCCCGAAATAATGACTCTGTCGATTGGATGAAAACTAGAGTATATTGAATGTTTACCTTTCACATGAGCCCTTCGATCATGAATATTTTAGTGTATACACCATGTTTCCGTTGTGGTTTTCCCCCTATATTTTGTGATATGACAACAAAAAGTTCATGCGAGTGTAGATTCGGCCCATTATCGAATATACGTGCCAACAGAAATATTCGAAGGGTGTAATTTTTATCGCTTGTGAGGCCTTTTAAAATGCGGATAAATTATTTGTTTGGCGTTTTTTTTTGTAATTTTTATTTGACGAGCGAAAAATTTTTTTATCAAGTCTAAAATGTTATGTTGAAAAATTTTTCGGGTGAAATTTATAGGCGATATAAGTCAACAAAAATTTGTTTGGTAAATATTGTTGTCAAAAAGTATTAAAGATATTGAAATTCTCATAAAAATTAATTGAGTATTGATTCAAGGGCAGTGACAGACCATTTCCGAAATATTTTACTATCAATATCTCGATAATGATATTTAAATTCTGATATTCGAAGTTGCAGGTTTCAATTTCGATATTTCGAGTTTAATTGTGGTACTGAAAATTACCATACATCAAAATTGCAACATTGAAAATGAAATATTATAATTGAAATATCAAAATTTATGATAAAAAAATTTAAATCGATATATCAAAATAGAAATATTAAAATTGACGCATTAAAATCGATAAGTTGAAATCGATATATTCGATATATCGAAATCGAAATATCAAAGTCGAAACGCTCGCGTAAAAATACTTAAATTGATACATAAAAATCGAAAAATTAAAATCGATATATCGAAATTGAAATATTAAAACTGATGCCTCAGAATCGAAATATTGAAATCAATACAACAGAATCGAATCATAAAAATCGATAAATTGAAATTGAAAATTAAATTCAATAATCAAAATCGAAATATTGATGTTGATGTATCGAAGTTGAAATATTGAAATTGACTCCTCAAAATCGATACATCGAGATCGAAATGCCGTAGTCGATACATCGAAATTGAATTACAAAAATCGATAAATTGAAATTGAAAATTAAAATCGATAATCAAAATCGAAATATTGATGTTGATGTATCGAAGTTGAAATATTGAAATTGACTCCTCAAAATCGATACATCGAAATCGAAATGCCGTAGTCGATACATCGAAATTGAATTACAAAAATCGATAAATGGAAATTGAAAATTAAAATCGACAATCAAAATCGAAATATCGATGTTGATGTATCGAAGTTGAAATATTGAAACTGACTCCTCAAAATCGATACATCGAAATCGAAATGCCGTAGTCGATACATCGAAATTGAATTACAAAAATCGATAAATTGAAATTGAAAATTAAAATCGATAATCAAAATTGAAATATTGATGTTGATGTATCGAAGTTGAAATATTGAAATTGACTCCTCAAAATCGATACATCGAGATCGAAATACTGTAATCGATACATCGAAATCAAAATGCGGAAATCGATACGTAAAAATCGAAATATTGAAATCGAATAATAAAAATCGACAAATTGAAATTGAAAAATTAAAATCAACAGTCAAAATCGAAATATTGATGTTGACGTTTCAAAATTGAAATACTGTATTTAAATTGACATCTCAAAATCTATATATCGAAATCGGAATACTGAAATCGATACATCGAAATCAAAACATCAACGTCGAAATACTCGCGTGAGAATACTTGAAACAATATGTAAAAATCGATATATCGAAATCGAAATCGAGATATTGAAATAATAAAATTTCAAATTTCAAATTCAAAACAAAAATGTTGAAATTAGAACGCAGAAGTCGAAAAAGCATGATGTATACATCATATTCGAATTTTCAAAATACAACCATATTTCTTCAAAATGATTCCGCCTTATTTCACGTAGTCGATTCAGCAGAAATATTTTTTTTAGCATTTATCTCATTTTTCGTCATTCACCCAAAAATTCCCCTCTAAAAAAACACAAACGGGTACTTTGTAAATTAAAAATTCTCCAAAATGTTGAAAATTCCTACCAACAAAATACCTATAGAGCTTGCACACAAAAGCTCCGCATCGATTAGCATCTCTGCTACCCCTCAATTCCTCGACACCAGCAAGGCGGCTTATTTGACATAAATACATATCCGGATCACAGTCACGCGATAGTTATCCGGGAATGAAGTAGAACACCCATACATCACGACGGCCCAACTCGTTGATACATTTTGATAAAATATCAAACAGCGTTTCGTCGCTCATTAGTAGGCTGATTAGGCGACTTATTCAACATATACATGATTAATTATGTCTATAGAAAACCGATCACACGGAGCTAGCGATGAATACGCTGGTATCGCGAAATACCTACGCTTTTCGCTGAAATTAACCACCTCTGGCGTATTCTCTCCCTTAGATCATCGAAACAGTTTCAATTAGCCGGTGTAAAGTTTTACTTGCGTATCATGCAGAGATACACGTGGAAGATGCTACCTCCGGCAACTCGGCACCGTCGTCGTCGCGTACAAACGACTGAATATAATTCAATTGTATCTATTGCCATTCGTATAGATATTAAGCTTCGCTCATACGCTTCGCTGGTAATTCGACGCTAATATAATTTACCAAATACCAAAAACACTACAGCCTATAACTTTCAAAATGTCAAAGATTAATTAATCGTATCTGAATAAGGCAACGTATTAATAAATACGCAGAAATCAGATATAGTCTTATTTATTGCGAAACGAAATCGATTTTAACTAGATTATTTCCACAGTAGTATTTACAGTTTCATTAAATTTCACCTATGTTTATAAAAGATGAAAGCTCGCCTAACTCATTGCAGCTTCGCACGTATATACGAATTAGCATTGTATCGAAAACTCAATCCCCTAGTGTTTCATATAATTACCAACGTACCAGACGTAAATTGAAAACGGTTCGAAAATAGTAAATTAGAGCACTTTCAATTAACTCGCTCGGTCTTTAAAACGTGTAGCGCCAAAAAAAAGGGTTAACGTTATTTCCACTCAGCGTCAAACGACCAGCAGATGAGAACATCGATGTATCCCAAAATGAACATGCAATTAACCAAGTAATGCTATTCTCGGTGTCATGCGAAATTTTCAAAGAATAATTTGCGGTTTCTTAATCGACGTCCTGATCTCTTCTTTTTCGTCCGAGTAACTCTTAAAAGTATTTCACATCGAGGTCGTCGTTAAATTTCTAAAAAAAATATACCTCGGAATGCTCCGTTTCGTTTGAGGTTTAATCCCAAAATGCTTTTGTAAACGGTTTTCTACGGGATAATTACATAGCTCGGGTTTTCGCCTCGTGTACTAAACATGCATTTTGAACTCGTCGAATAAGCACCACAAACATTTCACCATAAGAATGTTGATATTTACGAAATTACATAAAACTTGATAAATCACCGATAAAAATAATCCCCGTTGATGTTTAAAGTACGAGCAACGCTCGATTAATCGTAGTGTTGTTGATGAGAAGCAAGGAACGTAGTAGTTGCAGGTATAATTCAGGAATAATACTTCAACTCGCCCTCTCCTTCCTAATAACCTTGAAAATTACATGTATTAAGGGTGGGGGGAACGCGTAGTAGCGCGTCGTTGCTGTACCTGAACAGTTCAACAATTGTTCCTTCTAAATAGTGGTGGAGGGGGTTCAATAAGTAAGAAGGGAGGCGTTGAAGGTTGATGTTTCCATGCTGGCTCCTCAACTATCAACTTCCTAGCTTTTATTCAACAAATCTACAAGCGCGTTCGTTTTGATCGCTTGAGTTGACAAATATTCCTGTATTACTTGCTGTAGCTGTTTATAGCAATGTCAACTGAGCGGAAAACTTCTTCGGACTTGGAAATTTTTAGAGATGTATAACGACGTCATGATTTCTGTTATCATGCATGATGATGATCGTTGTGATTCAAATTTCGAACCGATTTCAAATCGTACACGAACACATTTATTTTTTTATTTTGATTTTTTTTTCTTGAATAAAAACTTCAAACAATTATTACGGTTAAATGAACTTATATAAGATATTTAGTAACTTTTTCACCGGTGTTTGAAAAAAAAAAGTAATGTAACAATGACTTAACTTGACTTGAAACAATCACAATATAGTAAACGAACTTATAAGATATTTAGTAACGTTTTCATCGGTGTTTTTCTTGTGCCACATTAATCACAATTAATAATACTTTTTAGGATGAAAATATGAAAATGACTAAACGAGAAAAAAGAGAGTTCAATTTTTTTCAGTGTTATCACATATTTTATCAGATGAGAAAAAGATTCACTAAAAGAACGACACGAACGGTGACGCCCTTCTGAAGTCATTACACATCTCAAAAAATTTTCAACTGCAAAGAAGTTTTTCACTCAGTGGACATTGCTGCTGTTCATCAACCAGTCTAAATAACTGTTTTGAAAATCAATAACACTGATCGGTAAATTAAAACCTTTTATAAGATTTGTGAAGTAGGTATTCTTTGTTGTATGAATCAATTTTCGGAAAGAAAATCATTCCAACAAAAAGTAACTAAAATATGTAAAAACTCTCTGATTAATCTAATTGCTGTAATATTTCAGTAAGTGAATTAATAAATAAATGAATAAATGAATAAATAAATAAAATAAATAAATAAATAATTCTTTAAAAAACCATTTTTCTTAATCTATCTCATTCGATCCCATCAAAAGGATCAAATTGTACTGCACGAGTAAATAACAAATACCCTTAAAACCCTTTCAACCGACGACCAATACTTAACGGTTTAATCATGCCAGCATAATTCATCGTACATAACTAAGCATCACCAATCACTTACCCAAATTGACTAGGTAACACGGCTGAATATCCGGTAGCAGCTCTTAATCCGGGAAATGCCAAGGCAGCAGCTAAAACACGATAAATTTCCAATGTTACTAAAACGACAATAAACTTGAAATAAAAAATAAAAGCAATACGTATTTTACGAACCCCTGCTTTAAAAAAATGTTTTTCGCGCTTTCATAGTAGCTAATTCAGTTTTAAAAATATTTAATGACTCGGAATAACAAATTCTGGAATAAATTTTCTCGAGTTTATAAATGCAAATTTCTTATCTTTTCACCTTTTATTTTTATCAGGCTCGCTTTGGTATAACGTCGAAAAAATGATTCGAAATAAAATTACGATAAAATGAAATTTGTATCAATTTTACTCAACGAAATTGTATTATTTCGCTATATGAGCCTCGTAGCGATTTTTCCGCTTTTGCTGTGGGCTGATCGTTACAAGCAACCTAGGATTTAAGTAGCTACTGCGTCATCGCATAAAAATAAAAACCTTCCATAATAAGCTTCATTTATTTTCCAATTTTTTTTTTCGCTCTACCTCGCGTATAAATCTTTTAGCATGATGCTTACGTAAGTAACTAAAAAGAACGCCTGCTATACGTAACAAGACGTCTAAAGGGCAGAAATAGAATGAAAGACAGCACGACAATATACCTCGGTAAAAACTTCTGAAATTGACAGATCAAATTCGAATTATTCGAAAATACTTTTTAACGCGAAACATCTGATACGGAAAATACTCGGAAAATATCGCCTATTTTAAACCAATCCACATCGTCGAATTAAGGTTGAACGGCGTAGTAGCTCGAGCGATTCTTCGAGGTATTTAAATAAAGCGTCGATTGCACGTAAAAGAGAAATTAATCCCGGGTTTAGCGCGTAATTTGGACGTACACGTTGTACTTCCCACAGCATCTTAGTCCCGTTACCGAAATTGATTTCGTTACAGACGTTTAACCCGAACCGTCAAAACCCTTCGTCGCCACACGCGCGAGACATTTTTATCGTAATTTTTACGCATACTTTCGACAAAACCCTTTTAAATCCGTTCGCTATAACGAAATTACCTCGTGGGCGTTTGCTTTTAATGTTCGCAACTAAGCTAGCGATATATAAGAAAAAAAAAACTTAATTTTCCAGACTTTATTGATGCCTGCGGTGGCTCGTGAAGCTTAGAACGTTTCAAGTTTCACACATAAAACGCCGTTAAAAATAAATAAATTCGCGAGAAAAATTTATTACATTAAGCTATCTAGTTATTTTACCCAGAATTACCGATATCTTCGCGATGGCACATTAAACGCGAGATTCGTGAAAAACCGTTCATCGCCTTTGTAATTACACCGCCTTTTCGGATCCCGAAGCCGGGATTTGCTATTTCCTCAGAAAAAGCAAACCTATCGTATCACGTGACCTAGCATTCCATCAGGCCAGGAAATTAATTTAGATTTGAAACGAAAAAGGCGACGTTAAACGTACGCGCCGATTCGATTAATTTTTTCGTAATCGGTTAACGACCAAAATGCCTATTTAGAATAATCGCCGTGATAAATGACTCGATGCGACGACGTGATGAACGATAAGTTTTTAAGTCACGTAATACGGAAAAAATTTTTGTATTCATAATTTGCTCGTTGAAACTTTTCACGTCGATGGGACCATCGATGTTTTATAATTCGATGAAATTATTCGAAAAAGTTTTTTTTTCCAGAGAAGTTATTACAAAAATGAACAAAAACTCAGAAATATTGGTGTGATTTTGGAAATTTCACATATTTCTAGTTTGGTTGAAACAGGTGTTGATTATAGTTGCAGAAAAATGAACAATACGTGAAAGATACCAGGATGACTTCCAAAAATTACAAAAACAAACCATACTGTCAACAATAACAATAAAAATAACAGCAACAACAACAACGATGACGATGACAATAACAACTACACCAACGTTAATGACACGACAGCGACAACAGCGATAACAACAATAACAACATCGGCAATAGCAATTACAACAACAGTAACGACAACAGCGATGATAATAACAACAACAACTACACCAATGGTAACGACAACGGCAACAACAATAACAACGCTAATGATAACAACAACTACACCAACAGTAACGGCGGCGACGACGACAAAAGTAACAACAACGGAAATGGCAACAACAATAACAACAATGATGACAACATCTGGATTTACAACAATAACTCTTAATAAGGAATGTTGTACTACTAAAAAACCGAAGACCAACTACAACAACAACACACAAAAAGTCGCAACTTGGCGACAACGACGATAACAATAACAACGACGGAAATGATGACAACAATAACAACAACCACAATGACGACAACATCTGGATTTACAACAATAACTCACAACAACAACACACAAAAAGCTGCAACTTGGCGACGACGACAACAACAATAACAACGACGGAAATGACGACAACAATAACAACAACGACAACATCTAGATTTACAACAATAACTCTCAATAAGGTGGCGACGACCGGACGACGACGACAACAATAACAACGACGGAAATGACAACAACAACAATATCTGGATTTACAACAATAACTCTTAATAAGGAATGTTGTACTACTACAAAACGGAAAACTAACTACAACAACAACTCACAAAAAGCTACAACTAATAATCACCGCAGAAACAATAAGAACAGAATATTCAACAATAATAAATGAAAACAACGTCACCAGAAATTATACAAAGACAAGCTAACAAAATACAGCATCTTTGAACAATCTCAACAATAACAATCAACGACAACGCTAACAACAGACGAAAAAGATCAACAGCAGCTTCATGTACAACAATAGCATTTGCTGCAAAGTTGAAGCTACTCAACATCAACAAACAACAACAATTAATGAAGCAACAACCATATTTTGTAAATACGAAACAACAAATAACAATAATTAAGAAATAAATTCGACAATAACGATCAACAATAGCAACAATTTCTAAATTACAATAGATTCGTTGACAATAACTGCACAATAATTTAGTAACAATGCATTAACAACAAGAACAACATCAGGTGCAATGTTTCCACATGACATTTCCTGCGAATATTCAACAATTAATGGGTAATACGACCTTATCAAAATAGGATTAATTTTCTTTACTTATTTTCAAGCAAACTAAATAAAAACCTCAACTTTTCTCACGCTTGTAGCTCGTCATAACTACATAAACAATCGAGGAAGAGGGTAAGTCCATGTTTACTTCCCCAGAACACCAAATTTTCCTCCTTTGATTATATTTCCAAGGTAGAAATGGTTTCCGATATCATCTCCGCTACTTTTAAATTTTATGGCATTTGAAGAAAAACACAGCCATATTCATAAATACGAATTTCAAATTACATCAGAAAAAATCTAAAACTCGACAAAAACACACCAAAGACTACCACGGCGTCACGAAATTCTCTCGGGTACATGCTCGTAACTCAAGCCTCGCCTTTTGCCCCCTTCACGTGTTTCCCGAGCATTTCGTTTCAGCGGGGAAAACATGTAATTACATGTACAACTTTTCGCTCTCTCGCAACGGAAAACTTATAAAAAAATTTCCATCTAGGTTACCATTCGTATGCAGCCAATGTTTTTCATTCCATCGAGGGCACCACACAAATCGTGAAATATTCGCGCGCGCATAAATTGAAAATCGCATTATTATATCGTCATTGTGAATTGCGTTATTTGTCAAGTTTACTCGTACACGCTCGCACATACACAAAAAGATATAACTTATTGTTCTTTAGGTTGCGTCAGCTATTCGGACATGTTGAATTCGGGACACGTAGCTAAGCTACAACTAAAAAGGAAACTGCGTAAGTTGACCGTTGAAAGGATTTCAAAGCATCATACTCTTTCGGGACTCGAACACTTACACCAACTTTTTGGTCTCATAAGAAATACCATATTATGGCACGTATCGTGCGCCCAACAAAAGCGTAAATTAAATTGACATTTGGAAAGTTTCTCTTTATTCGGCGAACATATGCTTGGTTATGCCGCATCTCCATCGTCTAGCATGCAAATCCCTCATTTTGCTCGTGCACTAAATTACTCGCCAGCATGTAACCGGCTTGTTTTATTTCCATTTCATTATTATAAACTATGAGTGCGATTTTAGGCTTTTTTTTCTCTTTTTTTTTCCGTGTTGTTATTAGCAAATTGGTCGTATTTTAGATGTGAGACTTTCAGTCAGGAAGACATAGAATATTGCATTTATGGAGATGCCCTTTTCCACTCCCCTACCTAAGAGTGTCCAAATCCAAAGGACCACTGACGATGATTTAGCTCGAAGTTTCATCGCGTTTTTCTCGTCCACATGGCGTTTTACTGAAATAACATTAATAACTTGATTTGCAGTAAATTTCATCAGGAATATTTTCAGTTATTACCAATTTTTTCATAGCTTCACTTTTTCTTGGTTTAAAATACAAAGTAATGAAACAACATTCAATTTTCAATCAAAATTACAAGATCAGGCATTCTGCATAAATACCGAACTCCCTCAAAATTTTCTTCAAGCCACGTACCTAACTTTTTTTTGAGAAATCACTAATTTTCACTACCTTTTTACCAAACCTCTCATCTTCACCACCCCTCCGTCCTTATTTCATCAACGAGGTAAAATTTCAGATTAGAAGAAAATTTGTATTTTAAAAAAAATCAAATTTTAATTGTAAAAAAATTAACGCATTATATGCCTATTGAAAAAAATTATATGACGTCACATATCCTACCAGTGTTGCCAATACATAAAAAATTGTCTATAATTTATCAAAAATAAACAATTTGTGTAATTTTTTCAAAAATATTAAAACGTGTTATGAAACAAAAATTGAAAATTTCTAGCAATTTTTCATTATACTTTTTTTAATTTAATTTTTCAAATGAAATGACCCGTAGTATTCAATCTAGACAAAAACAAGTTATCATCTTTTTTGTAGCTTTAAACGAGACCTATAAAAAATATTGGAGCTTTTGTTTGCATAACTTGAAAATCGAAGGCGTTATAGATCTCACACAAACACGAGTAAAAGTATCAAAAACGTTAAAATTGTGTTTTACTTTTTAAAATAGGAAATAAATATATATTTTGCAGCATAATTTTTCACTCATTTCTACCCTCCTCTCCCCGCACGTATTTTATATCGTTAAATTGACACAAAATTACGCTACTTTTTCGCTATCTTCTAAACAAATTTTCAAAAACGTCTCAATTTCGTTACCCCCCCTCCTCTTTCTACTCTTCAACGACATCAAATTTTAGATAAGAAGAAAATCTATATTTAAAGAAAAAATCAAATTAAAGTTATAAAAAAATTAACAATATGCTTATTTAAAAAAAATACGTCATATATTCCGACAGTGCTGCCAATTCATGAAAAGTTGCGAATTATTTATTATAAATGAACAATTTTTGTGTAATTTAAAAAATATAAATATTTTGTCTCTTCTGTTTTTTTTTTCATTCCTGCACTACTTTTCGACAAAATTCACTACTTTTTCACAACTTTCATAACGTATTTTTGAAATCAGTACTTTTCCACTACTTTGGCATTTTCCAAAATCAGCCTAAAAACTACTCCATCAAAATAAAATAAAAACTTGATTCAAATTAGAAAAAAAAAACGCGTCGAATACAAAAAAGAATTTCGCCCGTTTCGTGTTAGGACTTTGGGGTGAAAAATTAAACCATCTTATCATCGTTACACGTTTAAAGAAAAAGTTTACTTTTATTTGATAACTAAATAAAAAGTTAGCAAGTTCTCGCATCGTGGACTTTTTTTATTCGTTTTCGCCACCTTTCCCGTTTTTGAATAAACGTTTAAATAATTTCTCGTACTTTCAATTATTCCCGGTGAAATTTTCGGGTGTAATGCGTTGCTATCATTCGCACGCGAATATTTTCATCTTTTAGCATATTTTTTCGCCCTTCTATTATTCAACGTGTTGGTCGGACACGCGATACGATTTTTCAAATAGCTCGTAATAAAATTGAAATAGATCGATGACCATAATTCGACGAAGTGTTAACATTTCCGCGATAAATTCCTCTTGTGAAAAAAAAAAAAGGTTCATTATCGAGAGCGAAAAAGCAAGGGTGTGAAAGCCCGCATCGTGCTCCACTCAGCGAAATTCCGCAATCGAAAGCGAATTAACGTGGGAGGTAAAACAATAAATTTTTTTACGCAATAAATAATATCGAAGTCGAGACTGAAGCTCATTTTTAAGGACTAATAGCCCAAACTGTGGGGAAACTTATATGCTCATAAATCCTACAAAACCGCGACCATACGCATCTCTCGAGTAGCAAATTTATAAAGGTCTTTTTCTTACATTATTTAACATCTAACCGAAAGATTTTCAAAATCTAACCCATTCCGGATTTTTTTTTCGCAATACCTGTTCATTGCTTTTGTGTAGATGCTGCGTCGTCTTTATGAAATATTCAATTTTCAGCCTTTGTCAGTTTTTCATTCTCTTCCTACGTAAAATTTATTTTAAATATTTTCCGGGTAATTCGCTACATATTTTTTCGTTCGGTTAATATATGCGCGAGCTTTCGGTAAACGGATTTTTCCACCTAGGCTGTTTTTATTAAATTTACCATTAAAATTCGTTACCGCCGTTTCTTCTTCGTATTACAAGAAAATATTTCAAATTTGTATTTTTCTTCCGAGTTTTTTGAATTTTAAATTTTGCGCCAGTTTTTTTCCCTTGTATTTTCGAGTTTTATATTTTTTTCACCGAGTTGGTATGGAATTTCGGGTTAAAAAAAAAATAAATATTAAGTTTATAAAAACTTTTTCCCCTTCATCGATCGTGTATATACCGAAAGCGTACAGCGATTGCGAATAATTGTCTTCATTTTTTACTTTTTTTTTTCCTGCACGTTCTTCTCTATAAACGCAATATAATTCATTATTATTAGAAAAATTCTGAAAGGTTGGTAGGGCTTACTTTCTATTTTCGGTATACTTTTCCCCGATATTCAAGATGCTAATACAAATACGAAGTAGGTTTGCCTTTAGATGCGAAAAGTTTATAATATTTGATAGTGATTTAAAATGTTGGAATTTTTTCGACACGAATGATATCAGAGATTCGATGGGGGAAGAAAAAAAACGTAAAAACCTGAACACGAAATTCCTATAAATTGACGCTTTTCCGCAATAAAACGAGTTTATTTGAAAAAAGAAGAGAAAAAAGAAAAACATTTTTCATTATCTGAGTCAAAAAAGTTTTTTTTTTCGCGACTCTTCTTTACCGTGTTTGACATGCAGAACATACACAAATACCGAAAATTGAAATTTATGAATTTTCGTAACTATATTTTCGATAAGAGATCCTAAATAGAATTATGAAATCTGCGGGTATTCCATTTTCAAAAACTTTTGCCGTCGTATGAAAAATATTCAATTTTTCATAAAAAATATATTATTTTTCGTATTTGAGCCTACGCGTACACGTGTTATTTACGGTGCAACGAAGATAACTTTTTTTTATGAGAGTGCGAAGTTTTTAGACTTTTTTAATGAAAATTCGATATTTTTTCATAGAAAGTGAAGTAGTGGTACGTCGCGAAGTGTCTAATACAGATTTGAATGGAATGTGGATTGAAAACTAATTAAGCCAAAATTCAGCTGATCGTACACAATTTGAAAAAATTCTGATTCGTATCAATTTTCAAACGCCGAAATGAAAAAAAATGCTGAAGGTGAAATATCGAAAAAATTGAAACAAAAAAATTAGACCAATATATGCATTAAACTTTAAATATAAAAAATTAAATCAAATAACAAAATTAACAAGTTTGAATCGAAATGTCCAAATCGATACGTCGAATTGAAATATTGACATTAGAAATGGAAATTAAAACATCGATAACCATCAAATCATCAAAATCAAATTATAAGAATCGATATAACGAGATCGATACTTCAAAATTGAAATACCAACATGAAAAATCGAAATTAAAACATCGATACCAAGACATCAAAATCAAATCATTAAAATCGATATATCGAAATCGAATATTATAAGATCGAAATCCTCGCATGAAAATAACAAAATCGACGAACCAAAATCAAAATATCAATTTCAAGTTATCAAAATCAATTTACGAAAATCGATATATCGAAATCTCAATATCGAAGTCGAAGTGCTCGCATGAAAATACCGAATTCAATAGATCGAAATCAAAATATCGATATCGTCATTAAAATCGAATCACGAAAGTCGATATATCGAAATCGAAATATTGATGTCAAGTTACCAAAATTGATGTATCGATTTAGTCTTTAAAATCGAATTAAGAAAATTGATACATCGAAATCGAAATATCGATATCAGGTCACCAAAATTGATGTATCGATTTAGTCCTCAAAATCGAATTAAGAAAATCGATATCGATACCAAGTCATCAAAATTGATGTATCGATTTAGTCTTCAAAATCGAATTAAGAAAATCGATACATCGAAATCGAAATATCGATATCAAGTCACCAAAATTGATGTATCGATTTAGTCCTCAAAATCGAATTAAGAAAATCGATATCGATACCAAGTCATCAAAATTGATGTACCGATTTAGTCTTCAAAATCGAATTAAGAAAATCGATACATCGAAATCGAAATATCGATATCAAGTCACCAAAATTGATTTATCGATTTAGTCTTCAAAATCGAATTGAGAAAATCGATACATCGAAATCGAAATATCGATATCAAGTCATCAAAATTGATGTATCGATTTAGTCTCCAAAATCGAATAAAGAAAATCGACATATCGAAATCAAAATATCAGTCGAACTGCTCGCGTGAAAATACCTGAATCAAAAATCGAAATCGAAACATCAATTACAAGTCATCAAAATCGAATTATGAAAATCGATATATCGAAATCGAAATATTGATATCAAGTCATTAAAATCGAATTACGAAAATCGATATATCGAAATCGAAATATCAAAGTCGAACTGCTGGCGTGAAAATATCTGAATTAAAAATCGAAATCGAAACATCGATTACAAGTCATCAAAATCGAATCACTAAAATTGATACATCGAAATCGAAATATTGCAGTTGAAATGCTCGCATGAAAGTACCGAAATCGATAAATCGAAATATCGATATCACAGTCATCAAAATAAAAACATGAAAATAAATTCATAAAAAATTGAAATTGATAATTACTTGACGAGATAACAAAATCGATGCATTAATTCAAAATACTAAAATGAAAATCCAATTAAAAAAAATTTGCGCTATCTCATTACTTAAAAAAAAAAACGAAAAATCTACTTAATCGAAACACGATCACACACCGCAAACAGATCAAACCAATTTTCGCGGAGATACAAACCATGAGAAGATCTCAAGGAGTCGTCACCTTCGCAAAAAAGCTCTTTCGACCATGGCTACGTCCTGCAACGAAATATCTAAGGGTATTGAATCTTGGGTACCAAATTTCAACCTTCACCCTCGACCTACATAGAATGGACTATAAATTTGAAACATTTTTACGCCAGCTGGTTCGTTTATTCGATGGCAAACATAGCTACGTGCGTATTCGTCACTATTACCGAATTGTCGAAAACTTAGCCGAACACACGTTGATTAATGAAATAGCACGAGAAGCGAGTAAACTAGCGAAGAGAGCAAACCACGTATAAAAAGTCTTTAAAAAAGAAACTCCGGGGTATTCTTTTTTTCCTAATGAATCCATTTAACCGAGATGAAAAACTCGACTATCCGACGTCGAGTTTTGCTACTTTTTAACTACTCGCTGGGAACCTGTTACGGTCTTCCTGTATTGTAAAAGGCAAAGGCACATCAATCTTTGTACAATTCGTATCTCCGCTGCAAAGCTTTTTTTCCCAACTAAGATGAATGTTCCGGTGTAAATATTTACCGTGTAGTATTGGACAAACTTTTTTTTTCCGTTTCGTCGTCGCTTAGACATTTTGAACTTTCAATAAAACTGTAACGAAGCGACGAAATTTACTCGAAATCATGGCCAAGTTTTTACTAAGGGAGAAAACTTTAAAAAGTTGGAGCGAACGGCTGAGATTCGCAACGGAAATTTATGTTTATTCGTAAAAATACTTGATGGAATAACAATGACGTCGAATATCGAAACGCGCGCCGTTTACGATGTTTTCCTCTTTTTGACGAATGTAATTTCATTTTTCATCGAATTACATTTTCACGTTGGAGAATTAATCATCAATTACGAACGCGTATTGTTCGAGTTTCGCCAAACGTACACGAGGCGGAACGATGAAGGGTTAATTTGTTGCCAGTTCAATTGCAGAAAATGATATGGCGCGAAAATTGCTTTTTTATTGCAAAAGCAGGGAATTTCGGCGGTTGTTTTGTTGCGGTCGTTTGATATGTATAAATTGCCGAGCGTAATGGTTGAAATCGATGAAATTATCGTGTCGGAAGCTTTCAATTGTGTCGTTGAATTCGATGATGTTTGAGTGGAACGGGGGGGGAGTTTTATGGCTGCTCGGAGCAATATTTCTGTGATGATTTGGTGCATGGTGATAAAAAATTACGATTTTGTTCAAGTTTACCGATGTTAGATTGTGATTGTGATGAATTAATAAAAGTTATGCGCAAATTAAAATTCACGTTTTACAGAATAGTAAATTTGATTTTATATAGATTCAGTTTTGATTTTTCGATTTCAATATCAAATCAGTTCGTTCGGCGTTATTTCGTTCATTTCAATTCAAAATAATAATTCTTCGTTCGCTTCACTCGTAAACTTCGAGGTTTGTTATATTGACCCACATGTTGAAACATTAGTGAACGAACGAATGAT
>QBDW01002449.1:0-30683 GCA_003261595.1 Maconellicoccus hirsutus
AAACATAAAAAAATGTTTTTATAACCGTATCGTAATGCAACGCTTCGTTTGAAATTCCTTTTCATAAACGTTTTAAAAAACCTGCAATAAAAAGTCGACGAATAATCGTATCATTTACACGATCGATGCATATGTCGTACGTAGGGAACAGAAAATACCGGCACGTGTGGTAAAGCGTTGTTTCGCGGCTGCCGAACAACAACGAGCGGGAGGGGAAAGGGTGAGTAAACACGACGAAAATATGTTGAAAAAAGGAAAATAAAAGGAAAGCACCTCGAGTTTTGAAAATTTCGTACGCCTTACGTACGCGAGAATATGTAAATGGGTAAAGTTCATCGGATAAAAAGTACCGAGTATGCAATTTGTTAAACAAAGGACGATTGTGTACATGTAGTAGCATAAATAATATCATCGGCGAATAACATGGATTCTGCGTTGTTAGGATGAAAAAAAAAAAGCTCGGGGACGAGAATAAGTAAACGATCAAACGATGCGTGAAGATTAAGAGCCGCTCGAATACTTAATAAAAATTAATTACCGGTTATGTTTTCGAGTTGGTATTCATTAGCGAACTGATAAGCGAAAGGCATGTTATCAACGGGCGCCTGATGATCGAGTGTATGTGTGTAGTTGTGTATAATGTGGACACGTCGAAGAGGGGGAGGGGATCGTATACGAAAACAACTCATTTAAATATCGTGCGGTATCAAGGGTCAAAGATTTGGAAATATTCTTTGCGAGACGAAATTACTGGTAAATTCCCCGATCGATAATGAGGATTTCATGCGTGATATTCGAACGAGACGCGATAATTTTCACGAGTTTTCTCGACTTTTCTACGCGAAGAATAGACGCCGGAGTGATTACGAACGTATTTTTAACGACCACGGAATCATTACGAAACGGTCAAGTGGCGTCGGCAGTCGTAATAATTAAAACGGAATCGATAACGAGTAGCGAGGGTGAAAAAGGAGAAAAAAACGCCACGATAAACAAGCGAGATAACGAAAGAGGAAATTGCCGTTTGAAAGTTAAGTCTGCGGTGCCCTGCTCGTGTCGACGTAACCCTTTCTTTAAACGTGAAACGACGACGGCGATATCCGAACCGTTAATTTTCTCATTCGGCCAAGCGTTAAATTTAATTAATAGGGTACATACGTTATAAACCCAGAGACGTTTATTAATCGCGCACGAGGGAGTAATCGACGCGTTTGGCGGGACGTGCACCGCGAATTTTTTCTGTTTATTTTGGCATTTTACGCAGCCGAGGTATGACTGGCAGATGAATGGAATTTTTTTCCGATTTCGTAAAAGCAAAGACGCCGAGAGGAAATCCGAAGATGAAAGGAGGAAGATGGACGAGGGTGAACGAACATGAAGCCAGTTGGCCTGTGCGTGTTTTGGTTAATTTGATAAATGAATAAACAACTGGGATCGCGACTTCGTACAGGATGTCGGGTCGAAGTGGCGGTAGCAATTTAGACAGGCGTATTCCAACCTTTTATCGAGTTCCGATAGATGCGTGGGATGGTGTAAGGCGACTAGTGATTCGTAAATTTGTACGAGAGACGAAATGAGGAAAAAATCTCCAAAATCTGAACATCTACAAAAAAAATGTTTAAACAAAAAATGAGCCTCACAAAAAAAAAGTAAATTGAACAGAAATGGGAAAAATGGGAAATTTTTTATGGGAGTTAATCTGTAAAAATGTTTTGAAAAGTAATGAATCAACGTTTGATTTGTTTTGTTAGAAGGTCCAGAGTGACCCCCCCCCCCATGATGTTTTTCCTGGAAATACCAAATATTTAAGTCATCTTGAAGAGTTTTACTCAATAATTTCGAGCATTTGCGAAGATAGAAAAAAAATCTTCAAACAAAAAATGTGCCTTGCTTAATTTTCAATAACTTTTATATCTATAATTTTTTCGTCAAGGTCACTATTGGTTCAGTATGACTCCTCGCCTCCAAATTTCAATGCGCCCATAATTGCAAAACTGTTTTTATAAGAAATCTCGTTCAGGATAATTGATCTGTTAATAAATTGAGATGAGTATTGTAGAGATAGGGTGAGACTTCAATAATTCTACTTTTTTTTAAATTGTGATCGATTTTTGAAAATTTTCGAATTTCTTTGCTTTTAGGATCGAAAAATCGAATTTTCAAGAATTTTGAAAATTTGTAGCGGAGATGAAAATTTAGTGTTCGGTACAAAAAATATACTCTTTGTCAAATCCGAATTTTTTTTTTATATTTTCATAGATTTTTGGAAATTTTTAATTTTTTTTAGCATTGAGAAATCGAATTTTCAAGAATTTTGAAATTTGAAGCAGAGATGAAAAAATATTGCTACAAAAAATATTTTTTTGTGAAATCTAAAATTTGTACCAACACTTTCATTTCTGCTCAAAATTTCAAAATGCATGAAAATGTTGAAGAAAGCAACCAAATTTGAAAATTTCCAAAAATTTATCACCATTTGAAAAAAAAATTTCAGGAGAAGAATTATTGAAGTTTTTTGGATTTGATGGAAATTACATTTTCCATACCAGCACTTTTTCATCTCCGCTCAAAATTTTAGAAATTCTTGAAAATCTGATTTTAAGCATTTTTCAAAATTTGATTTTTCGATGCTAAGAAAAGCAACAAAATTTGAAAAATTTTCAAAAATCGATCACAATTTGAAAAAAAAATTGCAGGAGAAGAATTTTTATTGAAGTCTCATATTTTTAAAAAACTTAATTTCAGGAGGAGGGCTGTACAACGAAAATAGTTCAAATTACTTTGCAGTAGAAGTTCTCGGATCTTTTTCCCTTCTCCTCAAAATTTAAAAATTCTTGAAAATTGATACGATTTTTTCGAATTTCAAGGAAGAACCTCGACGTACATGCTTCGTAATAGGTTTCCATTTATTTCGGCAACTTTCATCTTCCATGCGTTGGTTCGATAAAGTAATTGGAGTACCTTGGAGGACACATAGACGAGCGACTTTTCACGGAAATTTGTTCGCACTTTCCTCGCAAATATATTATCCGCGACCTTAGAACATCGCGACTACGCGCTTTTTTTCGGGTATTAAACGAAATTTATAGCTTCGGTGCGAGGATTCGGTCGGGAAAATCGTGCAGGGCGATGTCGGCGGAAAAAAAGAACGAGGAAAGCGTCGCGTATAATAAAAGGGTACACGACACGCGGATTAATTCGGTGCAGGTGAAACGTCGCGGTACATCGTATAAATTAGCTCGTCGGTCGAGCTCAAAGTATATGAATTGAGAAGCCCTATACGGCTTGTATCGAGGGAGCTGTAAGATCTCGCGAAATATGTGTCGTTTACACGAATAATGTTCTTCGTCGTGTTCTAAATCCGCTTTCCTTCGTGTTTATATTGGATGGCGTTAAATCAATTTCTAACGTACTAATTGCTTGGCTCGATTCCACGCTTGTACTTGGCCTGAACCCTAATATCCCTTCGTTGTCATTCTTCGCGTGGCAAATGGATAATAAAAAGATGCGAAGGAGGGGTAAACTTTTGGCTATGTAAAACGATGTTGTTCGTTTAGCGACGGTGTGGAATTTTTTTCGTAGAATTTCGTCAACATTGTTCGACTCGATTCGGCAGTTAATTAATTCAGTCGCGTGGTATGTTTATTAGGCGTTAAATGCGGTAATTTTTATCGTCGTGTTTTTACGTTTAGCGTGTATTTTTTTGATTTATTTTTACCACGTGTAATTTGAGAACCACTGTTGGGAAAATTATTTAAGAAAGCTCGTTAACCATTTTAAACGCCTGATGCGTGATGAAAAGATGTAGGTATGGTCACGAAATCGAGCCACATCTATCACAAGGCGGTCTTCTTGGAATAATACATCGCACATGGCGCGTAGTGGGGCAAAAAAAGGAAATAAGGTGCGAGTAATTAACGACCAGGAGGTAATTTATGTGGTGTAAAGAGATGGAAATGGGTGGTGTGAGTTTTCGTCGTCAGCTGTGAGAAACCAAGTGTTGAGGGGCACGTCATGTGGAGTGTTTCGACGTGATTTTTTGCCATCGTATGACCTTGGGGTGATTAGTTGGTGGTGTCGAAAGAGACGTTAATTTGGTCACTGAAGGGAGTTGTTCTTTGTCGAGGAGTTGGTTTTGCAGAGGGTTGAAAAAAATTACGAAATGAGGTAAAGTGTTACAATTGATGATCGATTTTCTCAATTTTGGTGTGAAGTTTTGAGCCGAATAAAAGAGAGGAATTTGGAAGTTCAAAAATGTAGCCAATTTATGGTGGGAGGATGGGAGGAGGTCTTTCTATTGTTTCGCTGAAATATACCGAAGTCGAAAAAAATTACTATAGGGTTGAAAATTTGACCACAAACTTCTCCTTTGAACCGTCTATGCTCGTTTGAGTATTTTTTGCGATTTCAAGGTTGAGAGATAATTGATCTAAAATCAGATAAAAAGAAACAATAGACATTGAAAGTGACTAATTTCATTTATCGTAATTTTCTGATCCGATTATGAAAATTTAATCGACTTAATAATTGTTATAATTTCTCAAATTACTTTCACTTTATACGGATTCAACCCCTTTTCCTCTCGTTTCCTATATAAATTTTTTAAATCGGCGATGCCTGATTAATGGTTTTTATTGTAAAATTAATACCGTTTTTTAAACGGCTTCCTTGATGTTCCTTCATCGATTCAGCAAGGTTGAGGCGATTTTCGTATTATTTAATTTTCGTGTAATTTTTATATTCATTTTAGCGAATATCTTGCATACTTTTAAATACATAGAATTAAGAAAAAAAAATGGCGAAAAACAAATAAAAAAAAGGGCACACGATAAGAGTAAGTTGACGCAATAACACGTGTAATTTCGTTTATTATAATTTATGCGCAAAAAACTGGAAAATTGGAAGTACACATATCGTCTAGCCAACGAAAAAAAAAAATGCGAACCTTCGGGTGACAGTTCATTGAAAATAAATCTCATTAAACTTGACAACAATAAACAACTTAAGAACGATACTTATATTACGTGTACGTACTTAAGTAGATTATAGGTATTTTACCCCCTCTCCCCTTTACCACCAACTTTCAGGTTGGTGCACTAAACCTCGCTGTTTAATAGCGTTTAATTTACACGTCGTACAATTTCCCTATCATTTCCTCAATATAAATGTTAATTATTTAAAGAGAGTAAAGAGAAAAATTACGGCGACTAAATTGAAAGGAAAAAAAGCATCAGCTATTAATTAACTGAATTACGAGGTTTTTATTGTGCACGAAGGTCAACGTTATTTGTATTTTTTTTTTAAACGTTCTAGATTTACGTATAATAGGGTGTATAAAAAAAATTGACCTAGATTTTTTCTTAGCGGGTAATTTCTTTATCGTTGAATTTTGTATGACAAACCGTATGTGTATTTTTGGTTCGATGTTTCGGTATTTATTTCTATTTTGGTATTTTTTTGGTGTGAAAATATTTTTAAAATTTTTTAAATAGGTTTTGAGTTTTGTTTTTTTTTTAAAAATAAATACCGATGGCAAAATCGAATCAAAGCCATACGGGTATTTTAGGAGAAAAAAAGGCAATTTACAGGTTGGTTTTGGTTTTACAGTTTGAAGCTGGAATGCGAAAAATTGGCCAGCGAAAAAATAGAAATACAGAGGCATTACGTAATGGTGAGTGCATTGCGGAACCAATCAAAATTTCCAATTGTTACCAAAAAAAAAAATAACCCTTAAACCAAAAAAAACCGCAGTAAAACTCGTGCTCTGGCTGGCAACTTTTAATACCTATTCGAAGCTTGGCTGCTCGGTTTTAATCATGTTTAATTTTTGTGTAATTTTTTTTTACTTTTATTGATGTATAGATGCTGCGTGCTATATGTTTGTACCTATACCATTACACATACACACGACCTTATCGGTATCGTACGGTAATTACCTCATATACACGTATCGTTGGTGATGTAAAGACAACGACCTGGTATTAAGGTTAACGTCGCCTTATCGAAAAAAAATGTAAAATTATTAATTTTTATACCGTTTCCTTATTACGGATACGGGCTGCGAGATGGTGAAAGACGTCGACGACCTTAATGAAAATCGTTCAATTGTGACGGGTATGTGTACGCGAGATGAAAAAAAGGAGAAAGAATTTGGCGAGAATTGTACCAGACGATTTGAGGTATAGCGTGGAAAAAAGAAAGGACAGAAAGGTTAAAAGGGACTGGGTAAAAAGGGACCGGAGTTGTAAAGGTTTTGCGGGCTTTACACGCGCGCTTTTTCCGCACATCGTAGCAGATTGTCGGCGCTGGGCGAAAAACTCGAGACCGAGTTTGGGGTTTAATTTGGAAATTATCCTTAATCCGTTTTCATTCCCGGTGGGCTATTTTGTGTGCGCGCCGTTGTTTTATCAGTGTGAAACCATTTTGTCGGCGAATTAGAAAAGTTTTTCGTTAGATGAGAAACCTTGAAAGGCGCGGGAGACGATTAAGATTTTAATTTTGACCGAGCTACGAGGGGGATTTTTAATATTGAAGATGAAAGCGTTAACGGATACGTGTATAAAGGTGTCTGTTCGATGATATCGTGCACAATGTTAATCTACTTGCGTGTTAACTCATTGAAAACCTGCACACATACGCCATGGTTTTTTGTCATATTTTTTTTTAACCATTTCATCTTCATTTTACATACGTAACGCTTACGATTAATGTGTACGCGCCCTGGCTTTTTGTTTTTCTCCATTTTTCATTTATTTTTTATCATTTTTAATTCTCTATCTCCTTTAGACAGCGAATTGTTTTCGTTGATTTGTTCATTTTTTGTATTTTATTTGGCTGGCATGTTTTACTAACACGTATTGTTTTTTTTCCTCTTTTTGTTCGTGCTCTTTGTCATTTACACTTAACAAGCGTTAAGATGGAAGTAGAAAAGGTGGTACAAGAGAAAACCGAAATGCAGAGGCATTACGTTATGGTAAGTTTTTAAACAATTTTTCGCCTTTTGCATGCTTTAGCTCGTAGAAGTGCTTGCCTAAGTGGAGGCTGCAAGGGAGTAGCTTTTGTTGGTGCTTGCGCGAAAAAAAAACGATGTTTTACTGCGTGTAGTAGATTTTTTTTGGTTTATCAAGTAAGTAAATTTTTTTTCAAATTGCAAACGAATATCCTTGGGAGTGACATGGTTGAGGTACCAAGATTGCAGAATCGAAAATGTGCAGCGAATATTGATTTTTTGACCGGTTCTAACGTGAATGATGAAGAAAAAAATTGCAGTTGATAATCTCGCTAAATTTTCATTTAGATGGTTCTTGAGATATTGAAAGAAATTAGGGAAATCAATAGCTTCCTTCATTAGCATGCACGATGAAGTATTTCAGAAGCGGAGTAGGTGATAGAGTTGATTTTTTTTTTCATGTAGGGATAATATCGAAATTTTCAGGATTTTTAGGAAAATTTCATACTGGAATTTGAAAGAAATGGGGAAAAAGCTACTAGCGACGAATGCTCGGTAGCAAATTGAGCTCTGAAGAAGCCAGATGAAATTTCAGCGAAATATTAGCTTATTTTGTAGCACAAATCGACATCACCGGTTTAAAATGTATTTCTCATGAGTCGAGTAAATCTAAAAAACCACCTATTTTAGTACGCAAACATGACACCATGAGCGCCACTACGCAAAATTCAACCTAATGAATGAATCGCATTTGGCTGTTACCAGAGTAGGGTGAATCCAAATTCGAATCTGTAGTAACTGAAAAAGCCGCAAGAGAGCGCTACCAAACATTATGTGATAAACCGTAGACAGCACTAGACCTAGATCAAGACATCCAACCAATCGCAATATTGCCAGAATTTTGTGAGTAGATACATTTGTTCACGCTGAATGCTCTTCAGGGCGTTATATAGTCCGATTTTTTAACCTATGAAACAGATGAAAATTCTATTGTAGCGCTGGGGGAAAAGTTGACCCAACTCTGTTTGAAGGTACAATTTCCTTCCCCTTCTGTTTGCAGTTGATGGTAAGCTTCGACCCTTCGACCATAATAAGTGAACGTGGACTACGTAGTATGCATTCCGTATGTAGCGCTCTCTAGTGTTTTTTCTCCACAGTAAATGGATTCAATTCTAGAATCGAATAAATCCTCAAAAGATTCGTCCGCTGAAAAATGATATTATTTTCAGTGTAGAGCGAAGAGTAAAGTAGGGTCTTATGTTGGAAAAATTTGAAAAAAATCATGTGGAAAGTAAACAAATGAAACATGACTGCAGCGTAACAATATTTGCAAGATGAAATGTCGTCGTACCTCTAAATCCACGATTTTGTTTTCATCACGGCTGCGGTCATCTAAGGTATGCCAAGTCGTTAATTTCAATTTGCGATTAGTAAATTTCATCTCCTGATATTCAGCTCAAAAGATCACTCGTGTTTGACTTCAAAAGCATTGGAAAAATAATGGTAAATTTTCCACCTTTCGAGTACCCGCTGCGAAGGCCAAATGGTCGAAGTACTCTTTTCTTAATTATAGCGATGAAGTGAGCGAGAAAAAGCAAACTGAAGTAGTCAAGAAAACGCCTCGTGATTGTAGAAGCTTCAAAACGGCGCACGACTTCAGAACTCGTCCAGATAACCACTTCTTCGTTCATTACCGAAGACGAAGGAAAAAAAAAGCGGAAAATTTATCTACGCGTTGGAAAAGGTTGGATCTCAAGATGTCGAGAATCTTGTGTAACCGTGCGATTAATTCTTCGATGGGAAGTGGAAAGAAAGAGGGAGGTTGGTATAAAATGGAAGAATGAAATGAAGTGGCAATCGAATAATTCATCGACGTTATAAGAATTCTAACGAGATTACGCGCCCCTGATGGAAATTTTTTTACGGTATTCGATTCCGGACGCGTATAAAAAAGAACCCCTTTCGTGAAAGGGTAATATATACAGGAGATGGTGAATTCGTGGAAGAAATAAGGCTTCGAGAGTACCTCCTTGCGAGGGACCGTGTTGGCCGGCTGATAAACAACGCGGTGGCGTACGAGGAGGAATAGTACGGTATTTGATTTTAAAAACTAGACCCCCCGCGTGGCGTTCCAGCTGAGCGAACATCGGATGAGAATACGCAGCGGGAAAGCCGAGGTCCCGCGTTCGTTTAATGTAAACTCAACGAACGTTAATTTTCTTAACTATTTTTATTCGAATTTTACACGCGAATAAACAAAACGATGGATGTTGGAGAAAACAAACATGTGCCGGGGGACGAGGCTGGGATCAGGGGTAACGTGTGGGATGGGCCTGGAGAGCATACACGAAATTTTATATTGTTCGGGATTAAAAAGCAACGAAGGCGACTTTGTCGAAGTAATTGGATTTCGGGCGAGTCGCAAAGACGACGCGAGTTTGTGGCAAGTGGCGTAAACGAGGTGAATATATGGAGACGGAAAAACGCCTCTCGGAGCGCTCGACGGAGAAGCTGTAATCTTATACCGACGTCTCGGCGAGATCCGTATACGCGGTGGTGTTTATTCGAGCGGAAAATGGAATTATCGAGATGATGGAAATACGCGACGACATTACGGTAGCGAACGGCAAAGACGGCGATACACGTTTTATTCCGCGATACGCGATGACGCGAGAACCATGTGCTGCTAGAATGATTTCCGAGCGTTTCTCGTGATAAAAGCTAGACGCGTTCGGAGAGGTGAAGAGGTAATTTTGACGAAATATTTCATCTCGATAGAACCACAGAGGCGGACCGGGCTCGCGGGATGGTTATGTTAAACACGGTATAAAACACGCAAACATGCAAATAATGACACGATTCGATGAACAAGGCATTACGTTTTAACATAGCCGCGTTACAAGATAGCGTGTGTGATACACGACCGGAGTTCCAGAGAGGTATCCGGAGTAAGAGCGCCATAGAGTGTCGTGGTGCGGCGTGACGTGGAGAAGTTGGCGCGGCGTAACCAGCGTCCGGCTCGGCCGGGTACGAGTGGAAACACGTGTGCGATGGCGGGGTATGCACGTTTGAAAAGAACCATAGAGAGGTGAAAAGTGGTCTGTCAATATACGTTGAAGTGGTTTTTTTCCTTTTTCAACGCGGACTACCGGACAGAGAGGAGGTTCGCGATCCGCGCGTTCTCGCCGGGCACCTCTCCCGCGCCTAGTCACGGAATTCGAAATAAGCCTGCATGCTGAGGCGGCGCGATCGCGCATAATAAACCCGAGACGACGGGGACGACGACCGGATAAATTATTAACTGACGCTCGAGCCGCTCTCGCTAATGTCTTTAATAACCACGTACCTTCTAGATAATTCCCACGATAAGGATACGCCTCTATGTAAGCATTTTCTCGCGCTATCGGCTACCGCGTCGAGATGATTTTCATGGATTTCTTCGACTTCGTTTGCCCTTTCGGATTTATTTACGAGCCAGTGAACGCGAGGTAACGCGACAAGTATTTAATCCTCGTGTTTAGTACGCGAGGTAAGATGCGAGGTTTAACGTTAGGGATGATCCCCTTTTTATTGTCTTTTCTACCCTTTTGTATCGTAAACGATGCCGTGTATATTACAACGCTCCGTGTTTTTGATGTTGTAATTTATACGCTGGGCTGAGTATTCGAAATAATACTCTTAAACGACGGCCGCTCTGTATAAAGGGAAGTTGCGCACACGATACGGAGGTCTAACCTATCCCTTCTTTTTACTCTCCCAATCGACTTTTTGGAATAATTTTTTTTCCTAGTTATGTTTACAAATATTATTTGAAGTAAACTTCAGTTTAAAAAAAAATGGCCATATTTTTCGATAACAGACAGAAGGGTGATCTGCATTTTCTCTCTAAAATTGCTTCACCTATAATTTATAGTTTCAAGTGGAAGAAAAATGAGAAAAAAATTCATGGGAAAAGAAAAATACAAAAAATGAAGTTCCATCACTTTCTGTTTAGAATTAGATTATTTGAAAAAATACTTCGAGACAAAAAATTTGGTTCAATTGGAAGAGGAAGGGGAAGGGAAGAGGGGTGGTTTAAATTGAAAACATGTTCTGCCAAATATTCTGCAAACGTGTTTACTTACGGTTTTGAAATTATTTCACATTTCCCGCATCCTGAGTTGAAATATGTGACGAGGGAGGGAGGGAGAGAGAGAGAGTGAGAGGGAAGGAACAGTACTAACTATGAAAAATAGGTTGGAAAATTAATCCACGAAGGTTATCGTATTTTCGTTTGTTTTTATGCTTCGAAGAATTATGTGGATTAAATTGCCACGAGGGAAAAAAAGTTAATTATAAAAGGTTTATAAAATACATCGAGAACGAATTACCTCTTGCCACGTGTCGATGAACGAACAAGCTAAACGCTTTAATCAAAAATTAATCGAAAGAATTTGCTGTCAAAAAGTAAGGATATTCGTTTGCACTTGAGAATTAATTGCGTGTAATAATGTAAAAAAATGTAAATTTCATACCACATATTTTTCACTTTCGTGCGTTTTTGTTTACAGTATTACGAAATGTCGTACGGTCTTAATGTGGAAATGCATAAACAGGTGAGTACACTTCTTCTACACTACACATATATACATTCGAAGCCCTAAGAGCGTCCTCATACCACAATGTGTAGAAAAACCGCGTAGATTTGGGATTGGGATTTCACCCTGTGTGTACTGTACACACAGTAACGCGTAAAACGTACAAAACGACGCGGCAACGCTATTAAATTAACAACCACACTTGAGATCCTCTTTTAGTTTTGCGGCTACGAAAAATGGTTAAATTTCTCTTAAAGGGTTGAAGGGGATTCGTGTCATTTTGCTTTGGAAGGATTAATGACCAAAACTAACCCCTGAATAATGTATATCTTTGTTTGGATGAGGGTATGCGGCTTCGCTCGACAGTTGTTGGTTTTTCGAATTAAACGAACAGCTACTTAGAAGGTTTCCCTGGAAGGAGCAGGGTGGAATGGTTGCGTGTGCTGGCGAGAATATTCGACGGCCGAAAGGGAAACTCGGCACGAGTAGATTTCCCTCGATGGAAAGTAGATTGATTGGATAAGGTGATGCGGTGAGGTGTTGTGTTTACGTTTTCGAATCCCTCGAGTAATATAAGTGCAATGGTCGCGATATTGTGATGCGTGGTTTTTGCTGAATTTCGAGTGATTGAAAAAGTTGTTTCGAATTGACGCGAATGGTCGTTGGGACATCTGTGTGTTATTTAACCGATGCGATTTGAGATTTTATAAAATGGCCTATGAAAATAGACTCCGTTTTATGAGGATATTATTGATTAAATGAGGTTTGGAGGTGCTAAGAAAAGAGGTCATTTCGAGGTTCGGTGTACTCGTAAATGTGTACAGCAATCGATGTACGAGATATTTTATTAGTATTTTGTGTTGTTACATTTTTTCCTGTCTTCAAATATATTTTTATTGGTAACAAAGGTCTTGCGAAAGCTTGTAAAAAACGCTATAAATTGAAAAATATCCGTTTATGTTGAAAAACTCCGGCTAAACGCTTCGCTCGATGAAATATCAACGTTGTTAAGTTGATAATTGAAGAAAAATCTGAGCATTAATCAAAAATAATAATTCTGAGATTGAAAATGACACCAGAATCGAGTTCAGCGTACCCGAAAACCTAACAATCGATATACTTGACGATATTTTATCACTTTTTTCAAATCATCCCTTAACGCACCCCCTCATTTTTACCCCTTTTCGCTAGTATGTTCCAATTTTTCAATGTGCGTTGATTATGATCGTAATTGTCATTGATTTCCGTGAATTCGTTTCATCATAGAAATAACACGTTATTGGAATTCATTTATGGGGTGGGGGTGGGAAAGAGTTAGGGGTGGTTTTCAAAAAATGATAAAAAATCGTGTCGTATGTCGATTGTTACGTTTTGAAGGTCGTTAAACTCGAATCCGACAGTATTTTTCGTCTACTGTAAATTCTGCTTGGTTTTCTGCGAATTTCACGCAAAATATCAAATCATCGAAGCGTTTATAGGAAGTCTTCATGCTGGTTTGTTGAAATTTCATTTTTTTCAGTTTACCAGGTAAGATACAAGTTCGATAGGGTATCGAGACGATACTTTTTTCATGGTTTTACTTTCGTATTATATACTTATCCGAACGTGTAGCGGTTTAAAAACTCGTCAAGCGAAGAAGATAAAGGTTAAATTAAAAATGTATTGTTGGCGAAACGCGTAAAGCGAGTATAAAGGGTGGAAAAAAGTAGGATAACGGGCTCGTTGGAGGAAAAAAAAGATGAAAAAAAAAATTTCCAAAGAAGAAAAAAAGAACGCTATTGTTTACACCGACGAACGCGACAAAAAAAATACCGGTCGCGTATTAAAGAAAACGTCGCTACGAAGAGTACCGTTGATGGAGAGAAAGCGGAAAAGCGCCGGGAGAGGAGGAGGGGAAAATAGAAAAACACGCTTAAAAAGACACGAGAGAAGACTACAACGGGTACGGCGAACGGTTCAAAAGAAGCGCAAAAAAAGCAAGAAAATTGTACGCGCGAACGAGAACGAGCTTAAGCTGGCGTCGCTGCCTCGTTCTCTCGTACAAACAACGTGGGCCGGGGAAAAAGATAAAAGCACAAAGGATGGGTATACGGAGTTATGAAATTGAGAACATTCATCTCAACATGCAGACGGCGTGTCATCCCTTCTGTTCCGTTTCCATCTTCATTACGGAGTCGCATCGTTGACGTAAAGGGATAACGTTGTCCCTGCGGGATCATGGCGAGCTGTCGCCTTATTCTTCGGCGCTGCTTTTTTTTTCGTTCTGTGTGGCTGCGTGTGTATCACGATATGCGGGTCGGCGGCGCGGCGACAACCCTTCTGTTTCATGTCATTACGCGCGTTTATTGCGCGTGGTAGGGTGTGCGGAGAGGGTGACGAGGGGAACATGTGGTAATCCGATCGACAAATCTGAGCGTAAATTTCACTTAATACTTGTCTGATCGCGATGTGGGGTTTTAGAGAGAAAAACCACATTCGAGGATGGAAGAAAGTAATGAATTATGAAACAGTGTTGCCATTTTTGGTGATTTTTTGTGTGCTTTAAATTGATTGAAAAATTAGGAAATTCGACGATATCGATCAACGATAAATTAATAAAAATAGTCAACGGGTGTAGTGGGCTGAAATTTTGGATTCTAATTTTTTGATTTCTTTACCCCTTGAAACGCCGACTGCTCTAACTGGCCTTTTTTTGTAAACACTTCACCACCGCGTGTCTAAATCGTCGTGATTCTTCGAGGGTTAATCGTTCGCGTCATCTAATCGCGACGAGTGATTGGTTTTTAAACCTTTATTGCAACCAAATGAAGCGTACGCGCTTCGTAAATACGTCGCGTCGGTGGTAATTAAATTAAGGGTGGAAAAAAATAAGGGAGAGTGAAATGACCGAAGGGTGTAGGGTTAAAACGAGCGTGCCACCGAAGTATGTGGTGTTTTTGACATACGATAATAAAGATAACCGCTTTTTTTTTCGCGCGCAGAAGGCGACAAATGACGCGTATATTTCATTCGACCTCGCGTAAAGACGAGTAATTTGCCAAAATGGTACCGAGATAACGAGGGATAAAAAAACGCGGGGTTTTCGGTTTTTTATACTTCTCGAGGTTTTTAAACGAGTTGAAAAAGAGCTCGCGTAAAAATTTTTACTACCGAGAGACGTTTTGGCAAGGATGAATAAAATACAAGCGTGTATGTGTGCGTGGTACGTTTACAACCTCCTCCCCGCGCCTCACCGCTACATTTCTCGTCGACGCTGAAAAATAAAAAATTTAAAACAGTAAAAAAAAAAGGAGAAAAAGGCGCGCGAATATTTACGACTTTAGCGAGAATCGAGTCGTGATGTGGTCTGAGCCATAAAATCGTCGATTCTATAAGACGGCGTAATAATAAAAATTAATGGCCCGAAAAAAAAATACAAAGGGTAGATGGCGTGTAGCGGAGCGAAGAAGTAAAAAAATCAGGCTGGAATGGCGTTTGAGAAGCGAAAAAAAAAAAGGAGAAAAAGGCGAATAAAAAGTATAGAGAAGACACGAGGTCAGGAACACACCGCTGAGCCGAATTATCGGAAAGTCGTACGTGTCGGACGACGAATCAAGTTAACAAGGGTGGCGCTGGTCGCTTGTCGCGGTACACATTGAAAAATATGCTACGAGTGAGAAAAAAAATAGTCCTGAGAGAACATAGCCGTGTCACCCTTTCACGATCCATAAAATGTGTCATACTAAAAGAGGGTTTTCTCCCCTATTTTCGGGTTTGGCCACGTCTCTCGGTCGTTCTTCGGGGATATGTTATGTATACGAACGCTAGCGTACGAGGTTCCAAAAAAGGGAAATCGTAACGGCTACTAAAATAACCCTCTTCCCTTATTTTAACAACTCTAATAAAGCCGAATGTAATAGGCTATAAAGTTGCGCCATCGTCGTCGCTTTTAACAACAACGATCTGGAAAGTTCTGCTTGTGTGGCTGGCTGGTCGTTAAATTATCGTTGCTGGGCTGCGTAGACGGCGGCGGCGGCGGCGGCGGCGCGCGATGACTATAATTTGTAAATTATAGCTTTCAAAATGAGCTATTACGTTGTCAAACCACTCCCAGCCGACACCGGACCGGCTTTTAACGCTTGATATTTTACGACATTTTTAACATTTTCGTAAAATTTCGCGTCTCGCGTTTTCAAAAACGGCGGCGACGAGGCGCTGCACGGGAATGTGCCCCTCGTGTGTGTTGAAATGTAAAAAGGTGATCGAGGTCGCGTCGGCATGCAAGTTTGAGCAATATGTGAAATGTTTCTTTTTTTCGAAATGTCACATATCACTTCGAAAGGGAGATCGCGTGAATCTGTCAGGGTGTTTTAGGCCTTCGTTCGGGCGAATGTAACGGTTTTCAGAATTATGCAGATAGGAACTTTTGACTTAAAAATTTAACGGATACGTTGAACTGTGAAATGGTTCCTTAAATCGTAGAAAAAAAATATTTTCAAGTAGAACTTTTTGGTTTTTTTATTTCCTTTCCGCGAAAGAAATTCATTTGTTGGAAAAAATTTTCCATTAATTTTTTTATTGGGTGATAAAAGAATTTTTTGTAGCAAAAAAACTCGAAGGGCTGAAATTTTTGCGTTTTTTTTTTGTAATTTAGCAATTTAACTTTAATTAGGGTTAAAAACGAAAGAATTAAAAGAAAATAATTGAATTATTCAAATTTCTTCGCTCGGTTTGAAAAAAATTAAGGTAATTTTTTTCATCAATTTTTTGCTTTAATTTTAGAATTTATTCGATTATAGGAAAAAATCTCCTCGTGAAAGATGATAAAATAATGTTTCGTTTGGGTTCGAATTTCCTGTTGCAAAATATGTGAACATTTTCTGAATCATGGGAAATTACGATTTTTTAAATTATCGATGATTAAACAAAACTTCTAAATTTTTACGTATTTTATCTTTTTTCGATGAAATTAGTTCTGATATCGACGTAAATTCCTGAACCGACTCTAATTAAAGTTTCCGAGAGTCGTGTCGATCAGTCCAACTCGAGAAGTATGACGTCATATTTAGTTTTTTAGGTGGTGGGGAAAGGGAAGATTCATGTTCACGTTTTAACCTATTTTTGGAATCATTAAATTGAAAGCTTCGTAGTTTAACTTTTCTGTGACGTCATGAGTGTTTCTTAAATCGGACGAATTATATGGAAGCTGAGGTTTGAAAATGAAATAAAATTTCCCTGATGATATTTATTTGAAAGTACCTGAATTGCAATAAATTACATGACATCAAGGTCATCAGCACTTTTTTTGACCTTTCGACTAATACATAGATACGTGTATCGAAATACCAAAAAATTCACCTAAATAGAGGGCGCTCTTATCAGCTCGATGAAAAATAGCAAAAACCGCAATTGGATGTACTAACGTATGCTTTTTTTTTCACAGACTGAAATCGCCAAAAGACTGAACGCAATCATCGCACAAATATTACCATTTTTATCACAAGAGGTACGTATACGTGCGCACATCCGTTTCCCGTATACGTGTAACGTGCCGCATCACGGTATAAACGCCATAAACCGGGGACGATTTAATTCTCGAATCATGTCCCCGATGGGAACTGCATATTATACACGTTGGCCAATATAAAGGTCATTGGGAACGTGACAATGTTGCAAATTTTCGCCTAAATGGGGTTTCTAAATAAAAAGATGCGGATGCGATACGTGGGTACAAGATGTGGGAATTTTTTTACGGGTTTATTTGTTTTACAGCGGAGTCTTGAACTCGTAAAAAAGACGTCGGTGTGATTGAGCTGTTGATAGTGATTTTTTGGTGGATTTGGGTCATTTTTAGCGACGGTGATTATACCTTTTAGACCTTTAATTTTCCAGGAATCCAGTTCCCAAAATTGGAAAATTGTATAGCGCCTCATTTATTGATTTTATAAAAAAAATGTGTCGTGAAAATTATTCCTTGAAGTCTAAATTTTCAATATTTTTACAAGAAATATCAAAAATTACGTCTAGTATTCAGAATCAATTTTTCTCCTGAAAAATTGCTCTCCCTTTTCTCATTTCTGAGCCCCCCCTCTCCCTACAATGGCATTAATGAAGGAGATATGGAGCTTGGAAGTGAATTCTGATGATAATTTTTGCCTGGAAATTTTTTTTGTGAGAGCAATATTTTAAATGCAATTGTGGGAGTGGAACATTTGAAATGAGGAAATGCGATTGAATTGAGAGAAAAATTATTTCTGAACACATAATGTTATTACAAATTTTACTAAATTTTTAATATTTTCTGTAGAAATGCGAAACCAAGATTTTTCATTTTACTTGAGAACGTTTTCTCAAATTTGAGGAGGCGGAGTTGCTCGAAACAGAATTTTTGTAATAACAAAAATTGTAGAGAAGGTTTCAAGGAACAATTTTCATGGAATATATTTTTTTGTAAAATCAATAGGTGAAGGAGTACGTGCGTTTCCAATTTCGGGGGTGGATGCTCGAAAAATGAGAAGACAAAAATTAGTCATTGTTGCTTAAAATCATCTTTTCAGTGTGTAAAACAGCAATCAATCATAAAATTGCTTTTAACAGCTCAATCAAGCGGATATGCCTTTGAGACTTTATTTTATTTATTTTTTTACGACGGTGTTTAATTTTTTTATATTTTATATTTTTTCGTGTTGTTGCAGCATCAACAGCAAGTTGCCACAGCCGTCGAAAGAGCCAAACAGGTCACGATGACCGAATTAAACGCTATTATTGGAGTGAGTAGAATTTTCGTTTGATTTTTTTTTAACGCGAATTTTATTTTACGAGCGTGGTCGAAGTGACCTTAAGGATTATTGAAATTTACGAACGAGGGTGTTACGGCGTATTTAACTCACGTGTTAGTAACACGTCTTCGATGTACGTAACGAAACACTAGCGAGATAATTTAAAAAATATTTTATCGGTTCGGGTGCGGCAGAAGAGGGTTGGATTTTTTATGTAGCGTTACGTTTCGGAGGAGAGTATCTGTTCGTATTTTAATGCATTAGTCGTCGTCGTTATCTCATTGATATTCAACTCGTTTTGTAAAATGATAATGTACGATGCGACTACCAACTACCGTCAGGTGAGTCGGTTCGGTTACCAATTTACTATACGTTTGGAAAATCTCATTTTGTAGTCGGTTTTGAACGATAATAAGGATAACGAACACGCTGCCTGTCGTATCATGCGGAATATCTAATTCTAATTTCATTATCGACGTATAAAGTTTAATAGCGTTAAGCAAGATAGGAACGAGGCGTATTGTGGATTTATATTTATATCCCGGAAGAGGGCTGGTGATCGGGGGATGGACGAGGGACGGAAGTTATAAAAGCTCGAGCAGGGAATCGAACTCCGGCTCGGTTTTTGGAAAATGTTAAACGAGCATTGGTAATTAAGCTCGTCGATTGTGTACGTCGGATAATTACTGTTATTCTCGGCTTTTCCTAGCGTCGCCGCCTTTCGGCACGTAGAGATGCGAACGCGTTAATCAGTGTGATTGCGGGGAAAAGAGCATCTAGTCACGATTCGTAGCACGGAGACGTGTAAATTACGCGTGTGATTAGAGAAACGTCAGCGAAGATACGGAGATTTGGTATTCAGCGCTCTTCTTTTATTTCTATCGTGATGAAGGTGCGTGCGAAAAATACGCTTTCCTATGTAAGGAGCGTCGTCTCCGGAGGGTACGATATGGATACATGAAGTGTTACGGCGGTATAATTTGAGAAGCATTGATTGTGACGTATTCGATGCGGGATTTACTACCTGTCATACGAGGCGATCGTTGTTTATGCATGTAAATTGACTTTAAACAGGTAGTGCGATTGTACGAAGCGTGTAATGTTTCGGTAGTTTTTTTTATACCATCGAGGATCCCTTTTTTACGTGGTGATTTCATCGGTATATTGCTCTTTTAACCCTAATAGCGTATTCGTCGAAGAGACCGTAAGTAGAGTTTTAAAATTAAATTCGCTCACGCAATTGTAAACCATCGAGTTTATTTAACGCAAATCGTCATATATTTGAACAGCAGGTTTTGAGTGAAGATTTTACAAAGTTTTATTATCGCGCTTGAAAAAATTCGTCGAATGTGGTCGAGAATTACAAAAAATGAATCGTCATTTTGTATTTTTTTTTTTCCAAGTAATTCCGTGTATAAGATTACTTATCTTTAGCTCTTTGAAGAGCGCCAATAAATTCGATTTTTTCTCGTATCGATAAGCGTTAATGATGTGATTACTTTGGTAAATGTGGGTTACACGCTTCGACGAGAGGAATTGATGAATTAGAGGTTGTACATTTAATTAGGCGAGGTTCATCGGCGGAAAATTTAACCGATTGATAACGTAGCGGCGGAGACTAATGAACGTTCGAGTGTATTGTCGAACATGTGCGTGTAGTGGTCTCGACAATTTTAGTGGAAATTTACCGGCGCGAGGAGAATACGGGCATCTCGAGTTTTGGCGGATGGCGAAATTTCGGATGAGGTTTCGATGAAATGACCAATAGTTTTTTTGAAGCAGTGTTCGCGTTTTTTTTTTGTATTTTCTAAAGTGAGGTGGAAAGTTTGGAATTGGATTCTCCCGGGGTGAAATTGGACAAAATTTAAACATGGAAGTGAATTTTCATGGGGTAAAATGGAACAAAATCAGGAAAATTTAAATGTATTTTTCACGGGGCGAAGTAAGACAAAATCTTGAAAATGAAAATAGATTTTCTTGGGGTAAAATGGGACAAAACCAGAAAAATATAGATTTTCATGGGGCAAAATCTGAAAAAATAAAAATGGTTTTCCTGGGGCGAAATGGGACAGAATCTGAAAATTGAAGGTAATATTCATGGGGTGAAATGAGACAGAATTTGAAAAATGAAAGTAATTTTTATGGTGTGAAATGAGATAAAATCTGAAAAATTGCAAAATTGGAAAAAATTTAGATTTTCATGGGGTAAAATGGAACAAAATATGAAAAAACGAAACTGAATTTTCCTGGGGTGAAATGAGACAAAATTTGAAAAATGAAGGTAATTTTCATGGGGTGAAATAAGATAACGTCTGAAAAATCAGGATTGATTTCATTGGGTGAAATGGGACAAATTTTGAAAAATGGAAAATTGATTTTCATGAGGCGAAATCGGACAAAATCTTGACAATAAAAATGAATTTTCCTAGCGTAAAATGGGACAAAAATGTAATGGGATTTTCTTGGGGTAAAATGGGACAAAATCTGAAAAATTTTCATTTCATTCATGGTAATTGCTGAAGTGGTGAGCGACATCAATTGTTATGAATACAAGTCATATTGAATACTGTGTGTTTGAAAAATTCAGTCAATTGTTGATGTGAAATATCCATCATGGTGTTAAAAATTGTGCTCCTATATATGTAATTGACTTGCAACCCTTTTTGCACAACAGGTACCTCATCGAATTTCAAAGACTACGATTAAAGATACCAGTATCAAAGATTACAATGCTTACAATTATTCTCATTGTTCTCATCGTACATAGTTGCATTTTATTACTTTTTTATTTTTTCATTTTATCGTTTTTCACTAATTTTCTCTGGATTGTTTCTCAGTATTTTTATGGTTTTTCGCAATTACTCTCTCAGGTGACGACAGGCTACGTCTCGATTATGCAACTTGCAGATTTATCATCAATTAATAATTATTTATTTTCAATTCGTTTTTATGATAATCTGGTTGATTTTATGTGAACAACAACATCAAAAATTGAGAAAAAGTTTGAAGATTTAATTAATTTAGTATTTTGAAAACATTCCATATGCCTACTTTTTGTTCTAATAATTTATAACTATAAATAATAAATCCAAAAAAAAAATTACAAATCAGTAATTCAATTTTGTCAAGATTTTCTCGTTGCTAATTTTTAATTTCTTTTTTTTTTCGATTTACAAATTTTAAAAGTCACATTTTCTGATAATTGTGTCATTAATTATTTAATTTATTTTTATTACTTTTATTAATATATTGAAATACTTCTCATCGCGTCCATTATCCGAACTTGATTTTATTTTCCTGTCTAGTTGCTCGGGTAAATTATCAATGTCAATCCGTAAATTAAGCAATTAGGCGATAATTTTAGTAAAGGGGTAATTGATAATAGAACTTCGTTATCGTATAAAAACCCGTGTTTTCATCGTATTTATTTCTTTTTCTCGAAACAATTTGTGATATTGCGAAGAATTTAGCTCACTCGATAGTTCTCTTTAGTAGTTCTTTCTTGGTCGCCGAAAAAAAGAAAAATGGAAAAGAAAAAAGAAGTTGAAAAAAGGAATCAAAAGACATTCAACTACGATTCGTCTGCCTCGCAGATTTCCATCGAGTCGGTTTTTATCTAAAAGTCTATTATTTTCAAGCGGCTTATATTCGTATATAGGAAATAGTCGTAAAGAGGCCATTATTCGATACGAGGCGAGATTAAGAGAGAATAAGGCTGGTGTTCGAATATCGGTGAGACTATGTGTCGTCGCGTTATAGCGAAGGCGCTTTTTCTGCTTTTTTTTTCGGTGGCTTTTTTTATCTGGGCAACGAGATCAGCGAGTTTATTTTTTCCGTGTCATCGATTTCGTCGCATGGCCGACTGCGAAGGTTTCAAATCGATCCGGTGCGGATTGGTGATGTCGAACGATGGTTAACGACCAAATGGGTTTCGAATTCGCAGGTACTTGGAACACTTAGGTGGGTTTTTTTTGCAGCGTGTAATATTCTCGGAGACGATGTTATGTCTAGCTTTTACGTTCGCCTTTTAATGGGTATTTCGTGCTTGCGAAATTCGCCGGGAGTTTTATTGGTGGGGATGATGCTCGTGACTTCATGGTTCGTTAATAAGGAACACGTACACGAGTTGAGGCTTTTAAAAAATTGACGTCGAAATTTTTCCGCTCGTTTTGCGCCCGAAGTAATGCGAAGGTTGTTGGGTATTTGAGGCACGCGCGTCGATATGTTGTACGAGATTTTTAAGGCATACGCAGGAGCTGGATTTCAGATGGTAATTGTATTTGGCGAGTGTATATTATTCGGGATACGGCGGGAGATAGTGAAGTTTTGCGTCCTTGGGGAGTAAAGGTAACGGCGGAGATGGTACGAGATCGGAATACGGATGGGATTGATGAACGCGTAGAGGGGAAGGAAAGAAAAACGTATTGACCGACGCTGGGTTAATTTTATTAGCGAGCCGTTTTGCGAAAAATTCGACGCTTGTATCGTGCCGGGGAGCTCGATAAACTGCGTCCATTATCGCGTGCGGAAAAATAATGCTGGCTGGAAAGCAGAAAAAAACGTTATTGTCAAGAGATTTAAGTTGCAGGACATTAAATTACGACTCGCCTTCCGGCCACTACAGTTTATAGCCGGATCGAGAACAAGCGCGGAGCGGTCTTTTACTTTTTGCTTTTTTTCCCTATGTCATCGAACGAGGTCATATAAACCCTTATTGGTGCTCTTTCCCTTCTTTGGCGTGTGCAGGTTGAGATGCTTTTATAACTCGGTATATGTGTCTTGTACGTTTTTTTTTTTTCGGAATTCTTACGTGACACTTTGGCAACGACTGTCTTGCGACGGTTATTGTACACGTCTCGAGGGAATTTGCACAATTTAGATTTCACGGTATAAATCCGACCTCGGCGTTACGAGCCTTTTAGCATTTTTTACCCGTTTTTCTCGACGCGTTCACGGCGTCGTCGCCCGGTCGATTTACGACGTGTATCGGGCATGTACACGAGAGACGTGCGACGTGTGTGCGTTTTTAAAAGGCGTATTCGACGGGGTGGAAATTCGTATTCAAATGTCGTACCGTACATTTCTATCGGCTTTCTAATTTTAGGCTGCATTTACGCGTTCCTAGGCGTGTTTTTGGGTTCGTGGTGCGTGTTGCGTTTTCCTTATTGACGCAAAGTTGGTATTCCATTCGCGTGGGTATATTTTTAAAACGGCAACGATACTTTTTCGAAGACGCGTCAAAGCGGCGGAAAAAAAATGCTAAAGAGATTTGTATAGATGTACAAGGTGGCGAGGAATTGCGAGATGTTTGGTATTCGAGGCGAGTATCTGGTATCGTAGGGTATTCATTTGTGTATATACGAATGAAAGACATCGTCGATGGTATTTTTATTACGAGGGTTTGTAAAGTTGCACCGAGAGGTTGATTTAAATTACCATAGACCTATTGCTTCGTTACGTACACAGACGTCTAGGTACGTGTCGAATGACCATAGATTAGTTATACGTGGCTTTTGAATACTTTGAAAATGCGACAAAGTTTTCAATATTCGTGTACGTTCGTTATCTAGTAGCAGAGTTGGAATCGTGAATTTGGGAAGCCCTGACTTCAAGTGATCTGGCATATGTGTATTGAAATAATTAAGGTTAATTGTGTCGGAAATTTGCACCTGTATTTGAAGGAAATGTTCGAGTAGTGGTTTTTTTTTTGGCAAATTAGTGTACAGGTGTGAAATAGAGTTTACGACCGGTTCACGAAGGATCTGATATGGGCGTTGTAAACTAATAAAATGAATAAGGTCGAGTTTGTTTTGTATGCGTAATTGTTAGCGGAGATGTAGAGGTGAACGATCAAGTTGAAGGCGGCGTGAATCGAAGATGTTGGATTCGGTGGTGCTGGTGTGTTGGTTTAATGATATCGTTAGAATTAATACGTTGAGAGATGGTAAATAAGTCATTTTGGAGGACGTGGTGTTGATTTTTGGGATTTTGTTTTTTTTTTATATTTTTGATGTGAAATTGGTAACACTGAATGGAATATTTGTTTTTCAAATTAGAGATATCCCTATTTAATTTTTCAATTTTTTTTTTCAAATTTTACAAAAATTTTTTACGTCTGGTGAATGAATTTTTTCATGTGATTACAAAACTGCCACATTAAGTTGGATAAATGACATCATCAGCCTAATATTGTTGTAAGTTAATGACGTTATTATTGTTTATACGTATAAAGTTTTGATAAATTTGAGGGGGGGGGGAGATCGGTACCCAAATCAATTGTTTCTCCAAAAAAGTTACCGAAATGGGAAAAAAGTATTAAAAAAATCGCATTGAGGAGTATTTGAGGAGGGAGGGGGGGTTGATTCTTGGTACTCAAATAAATGTGTTTTTTAAAAAAGTTACCAAAATGAAAAAAAAACGATAAAAAATCGTATTGAGGAGAATTTGAGGAGGGGGGGTTGATTCTTGGTGCTCAAATAAATGTGTTTTTCAAAAAAGTTACCAAAATAAAAAAAAAACGATAAAAAAATCGCATTGAGGAGCGTTTTTCTGGCTATTTCTAGGCTTTATTTAATTGTACTTTTTTCTGAATTTGTATAATTTTACTACTATTTTTCTTGATTTTACGACCTTTTCTCACTAATTTTTGTCAATGTTTTAGTATTTTTCGGGTTTTCAATTTTTCAGATATTTCAGTGTTATTAAAAAAATTTTATCAATTTTATATTTTCAAAATGAGCGATATAACACCGTTTTGAAAGTGTTTTTGAGAATATTTAGTAAATATTTCATCACCTATTTTTCCCTAAGACTTCACAATTTGAGGAAATTCTTTGTAAAGGACTTTTTTTCGTTAAAAAATTGTACAACTTTTCAAAAAGAGACTTCATTTGAATCAAATTGAAAAAATTATTAGAATTCAGAGTCAAGATATCAGGAAAAATATTAGAAATACAAGTAAAAATATGCTTGTTGGTTGATGAATTTTTTTTGTTTTGATAAAAAAATTTATAATATCGTATTTTGAAAAAAGACTTGATTTGAATTGAATCCAACAAATTATTTGAATTATTATTCGAAATATCAGGAAAAATATTAGAAATAAGATTAAAAATAAGCTCGTTGGTCGATGAAGTACACCCCCTCCCCCCGCGTACTAACGACTGTTCCGCGTTCAAGCGGTCGCACAATTTCAAGTTGTAACGAGGAACTAAGGTAAATTATTGGGAAAAGTTTTGCTGGAAATTATCGTGAAAAATATATTAAATCGACGCTGTGAAAAAGGTCAGTTTTTCGAGTAAATTTCCATAAATTTCAAACCCATCGAGGTAATTTGTCGCGTGTTTCAAACATAGGGAAAATTTTCCGTCTTTTATTTTTTTCAACCATTTGTCATTCGTATATTGGAACGCAGTGTTGTGAAAGAATGCGAATCGGAATTTTGTCAAGATTATTTTATAGATGACAAAAAGGGGTGTTTAAATTAAAAAATTTTTCCAACTCTGCTGCTGATGTTGTAGACATACACGATGTTTCTAACAACCGTATATCTTAATGTTTTTTTTTTTTTGAACACCTAAAACATTTAACATAACAACGATAATTTTTCTGTACGTTACGTTGTGTTTGCAATTACAATTGAAAATAAAAAAAAATCGAACACAAAACGAACTACAGACGCACACGAGACAATAAATTAATAAGTTTTTTGTTTACTTTTGTTTGATTACAGCAACAACGACCCGATCTACCGAGATTACTGGTTAGTATTATTGTCACGTATTATAAAAGAACGTTATTTACATTGAAGTTGGTATATATTTTACGTGGTTTATTTGCCGAAGTATTTTGCCCTCTGTACATACGTTATGCGGCGACAAAAAAAGGGGATACAAAATTTACCATCACGGATATTTTTCAACGGTTATTTGTATATTTAAAGTATTCGAAAGCCGTTTTTTTTTCCAATGTATTTAAAAAGAAAAAGAAAAAGGTATACGATATTAAAAGAGTGTGTTGTTTTGTTTTTCATCGAATATAGCAACAAATGCATGCTCAGCAGTTACCACATGCGGCCCATGCGCCTCCTATACCGATGATGCCACCTCATCCTGGCATGCCTGGTCCACCGGCTTCGGCTGCTAGTCTGTTAGGATTGTCCGGATTGGGCGGACCTGGAGCTCATCCGTTGAGTATGTTGGCCGCGAAACCGGAATTACACAGAGATGATAAATCAAATAGCGGTAAGTGATGATTCAGCTGTGGAAATGTGAAAATTCTCCATCTGGATGGGAATTTTTTTGGAGAAATGGTCCAAAAATTTTCAGGTTGGCTGGTGTGAATAATTGGCGAAAAATTCTCCTGAAGATGTGCTTATTGAAGCAAGTAGAAAAATAATGTGACTATTCGTTGCATTTGCGGATATTATTATCGATATCATGAGTACAAAAATTTATAATAAAATTCCTTGCGAAATTAAAACAATACAAAAGCAGTGGAAATTTTCAAAAGTCCTCGTTTATTATTATTATTATTGTTTTTAGTACAAATAGGTAATTGCGGACGCTCTTGGTTTCGTGAATTTTATGTGAAAAATTTTGTTACCGTGACGCATGTAAAATTGATCTAATTTACATCGCGGATGTATACTCGTTCAAAAGAACGCAAAAAGCTCCCTAAACCGATGCTCAATTCTCGGTGAATTTCTTCCAGCAAAGAATCGTTTAAGCCATCAATTAATATCTTTTTCCCCATTCGACAAATACTCGAACATGGAATCGCTTCGTTACGAATCCGCAAATCGATTGGTATTTGTAGCTTGTATTACTCTGCGAAATCACGCTTTGCCGAAACGAATAAACCCTTATTGCGCTGGGATTAGCTCGACGAAAAAAGGGTTGGGCGCGAGGGGAAAAGGCAGCGTGAGACGAGATGATTTACACGTATCCGTTATACGTAGGTATTCGCGAAAAACGAACCTAAACGCGAAATTAATTTCGAGTTTCGTATTTATACGACGTTTCAAAGGAAAAGGGAATGTCTCCGGTAGTTTGGTATGTAGCCGAGGAATACGCGGAGGCGAAGCTTTTAGAAGACGCGGTAACCTAAGATATAAATATTCCGGTCGCGTTTTTTTCCCCTTTTTTCTGCGAACTCCTGCGTGTACAACGTGCTCTTCGTCTCCGGCGTTAATCTCGCCGTTTCTGCAGCGTCGAACGAGTTAGCGAAAAAGAATAGCGAGGGAAACGTCGGAAAAATGGGGTAAAAAAAGAGGGCGCTGTAAGAAAAACGACGACGACGGTAACACGACTGGAGCTTCTTATTGAAAAAACATTAAAGCCTAGAAGGAGAATATCGTGTTAGGTGGAGAAAAGATAAATTAAACGGGAAGCTAGCGCGAATAAGAGAGGAAAAAAAGCTCGAGAGGAAGGCGGGAAAAGGGTGAGAATTTGCAGCCGTCTAATTAATGTTCGGGGGCTTTTCTTACAAAACTCGGCGCGCGTGAGTGCAGAGAGCGAGAGCGTTGCGACAGAATAATTAATGAGAGTTTTTCCAGTGAAATGAACTCGGCTGGTATTGGTCGGGAAGCCGGTGGAATTGTTAATTTTAAGCTTCAGTTTTAAACTTTTCGCCGAAAACGGAATAATTTCCAACTCATTAGGAAAACAGTTGAAGGTGTTTACAGTTTTTTTTCGCTTTTTTTTCCTCCCCGACTTTCCGTACTTCGCCGCGTCGCACCGTGGCCGGATTGCGTTTGTGTATAGTCGCCCGAGAGAAAGATATCCTTTTTTTGGGCGCTTTTTAATTAGAAAAAGTTTGCGTCGAAAATTTCTCTCGGTTGGCGTTGGCCGTTTGCGCGTTCCAACTCAATACTCCGGTGTAATGAAGGGAAAAAATGGCCAAGTTTTTAATTGCATTAGACGACGGGAGGTGTTATCTCCGGTGCGCCTCGGATGGTGCGGTGTACCACGTAAAACGCCGACCGCAAGGTAAAACAACGTGATTTGGTTTCATCGCGTATTAGTCTCGGGATAGCGTTGCGTAACCCGAATCGTATAAAAGGACCAAGTGAGGAGGGCAACGAGATGAGATTCCCTTTTGAGAAATACGATACGTATAGAAATTTCGGCGTTAACGTTAAGGGTTTCTATGTCGGATAGTTAATACACATTAAAACGATGTTCTGAAAGCTCAAAGGCTTGTTTTAACATTTACCAGAGGAGGGTTTTCGGCGGTAGAACCCGAGACGAAAGCCTTGCGGATTTAGATTTCGTACACGTGCGTAGTTACGGTGGCGTATTAACGCCGGTGCAGACGCGAATTACCGATCATCTTCCGCGTATTGTTCGCCTTTGCGAGAGACGGCAAAGGGTCGAGAATTTTCATCGTTGATTGGGCATCGGGATTAAGGAATCAGGTCGCTGTGAACCCGTAGATTATTTTTAACCGCGTTAAGTCTCTCGTCGTTTTGCGAACTCGAAGAAATTTTTGGCCTTTTACCAGACTTTCACGAATGAGGTTCGGATTAAATGATGTTTTCCTTTTTACATTATTATGTCTTCGGTTTCGATGGTTGTTTTGGAGTTTTTGCGAGAATTTATTAAATCGTGGGAATGGCTTATTGGAGCGTGATCAGTCGGGTCGATGCGAGGGAATGAAATGAGTCGTGTTTTCGTTGTTTTTTCATGTTTGCGAAGAATATGCGCCATTTTGTCGGAGTGCGTTGTCGGACTTTAACGAAGTGATATTTTATAGTGGAAAATTCGTGGAAAAAAGGATATGAAAAAAGTCATAAATGAGACAATAATGCAAAAACCTTTTCGATTACAGACTTTTTTTTTCGAGATTTAGATTTTTATAGTTTTGTATCAATTTTCATGGTTTGATTTCAGAATTTTCAATTTTCACATTGATTTTGCGATATTTTTCATTCTTTTCTTTGACTAATTTTAGATGAAATTTTAGTTTCGATTCATCGACTTTTTCATTCGATTTCGATATTTCAATTTCGACATTTCGATTTATATCGATTTCATTAGTTCAATTTTCACATTGATTTTTCGATATTCTCTATTCTTTCCCTTGATTAATTTTCGATTAGATTTTAGTTTCGATGTATCGACTTTTTTCATTCGATTTCGATATTTTAACTTAAACGTTTCGATATATCGATTTCAAAATTTCAATTTTTACATTGATTTTTCAATATTCTTTATTCTTTCCCTTGACTAATTTTCGATGAGATTTTAGTTTCGATATATCGACTTTTTCATTCGATTTCGATTTTTCAACTTGAACGTTTCGATATATAAATTTCAAAATTTCAATTTTTACATTGATTTTTCGATATTTTCTATTCTTTCCCTTGACTAATTTTCGATAAGATTTTAGTTTCGATATATCGACTTTTTCATTCAATTTCGATTTTTCAACTTAAACGTTTCGATATATCGATTTCAAAATTTCAATTTTTACATTGATTTTCGATATTTTTTATTCTTTCCCTTGACTAATTTTCGATGAGATTTTAGTTTCGATGTATCGACTTTTTCATTCGATTTCGATTTTTCAACTTAAACGTTTCGATATATCGATTTCAAAATTTCAATTTTTACATTGATTTTTCGATATTCTCTATTCTTTTTCTTTACTAATTTTCAATGAGATTTCAGTTTCGATTTATCGACTTTTTCGATATTTCAACTTGAACGTTTGTATCGATTTTAGAATTTAAGCTTTTGTATAGAAATTTTGACATTTCAATTATTTCAAAAAGGTTTTTCGAGTTTCGATATATCGACTTCGTATTTGATTTTGATGTTTCGATTTCAGAATTTCACTTTTATTTTGATATTTCAATGTTTTAATTTTTTCTTTCGACTAATTTTCAATAAAACTTTTGTTTCTATATATCGACTTTAACATTCAATTTCGATATTTCAATTTTAATAATTCGATATGTCGATTTCATTAATTCAATTTCTACATTGAAATTTCGATATTTTCAATTGTTCTTTTCTTCGACTAATTTTTGATGAAATTTCAGTTTTGATATCGACTTTAGTCATTCGATTTCGATATTTCAAATTTGATACCTAGATAATTCGATTTAATTATATTTTTCAATTTTTTCTTTTTAAAAATTTTCCACAAAATTGTAGTCCATTTTTATATTTCAAATTTGACATTTTTCGATAATTTGCTTTTGATATTTTTGTAACGATTTAAACATTTTGTTTTCGATATTTCGTCTCGATTTTCGATCAAAGCTTTATCGATTTCTGTAATATTTTAATTTATGTATTTTGATTTCAATATTTCAAATATTTGATGCGTTTCGATTACGAGTTTCGACGTTTCGATATTTCTTGTATTTCACCAAATCTGTTGCCGAATTCT
>QBDW01002451.1:0-33454 GCA_003261595.1 Maconellicoccus hirsutus
AACTGGACGAGCATCTACGAGGCAAAATATCGTTAAATCTTCGCCACGAAATAAACCGCAACGGTAACTTACTCTGTTCACCCATTCGGCACGTTCCATATCGGGAAAGTACACCTAAACACACCGAACATAATTAGTAAATTCACAATGCAAAGGAATCATCCATAAAGATAAGGCTTATTTGCGAACATGCATGTATTTACTAATTAGGTGCTAATCACTTACCCAAGCCGGTAAATCGTGAAGTTGCGCGTAAATAGCATTTTTCTCATCTTGCACGGCTATTTTCACCGATTGACGTTTCTTATCGCTGCTTTTTCTCCATTCTTCGCGAAACGCACTCAACAATACTGGAGCTACGAGCCACGCGATGCTTAGATCGAAATATCCGAAGAAATAAATCGTCGAAACGGTGGCTAAATTTTTGATGAATGTTTTAAGAATACTGAAAAAATTACTATTATCGCTGGCCACCGGAGCCACGGTTTTCTCGTCGGAACTCATGGTTGTCGATTGTAATTACGCCGAATACTTTTTGAAATGTTCACAAGACTAACGACTCATTAGATCATCACATCGGACGACTATTTTTACCAAAATAAACTTGCTCACCGTGTAACCTATAGTCTCAGCTGGTCTTCATTAGTATTTTTCGTATTCGCTCGGCGGTCATTCATACATAAATCAAGTTTTGGCAATGAAAATGCCAAAGCGGCGCAGATTCAACGGCGCAGATTTATCGCGTGACGCATGAAAGAATCAGTGTTGCCAGCGCGAAGTTTCCAAACAGTATTGCGCTCATACACGCGAAATCTGTAAATTGAAACGTTCAAATGCTACAGAAATGAAATAATAAACGTATTCTAAAATATTCTAAAATCATTAAATAAGTAATTAAGCGGATAAAAATATCGTATTTAAAATTCAGTAATTAAAATGAAGCTAAAATGAATTAATCTCTGAAACTAAATCGCTGCTGCGTTTGCAAACTTGTTCAAAACAAAAATATCTCAAAATAACTGATACCCGCTAAACTGATAAATTTTTAAATAACATAAAAGAAATCAAAAATTTATACTCTTTTTAAACACGATCATCTTTGAAATATTAAACAATTCGATACTTTACCACCACATAGATGACTCGAAGTAAATATAAAGTTCATTGTACGTAAGTTTACGGTGATAAAATCATCACAAATAAGTGTTACAGCTGAACATGGATGATACCAATAGTATAACTTTAGTAAACCAACTTTGCGAATCTTTTATTCCCTTTGGAAAAGAATCTCATACTGATAGCATTTTGAAGAAGCTGAAAAAGCTAGTGATATCTCAGCTATTTGCTCTATCAGAAAAACCAGGTAAATAATAAGCACTCCTCCCAACATGTCTATACTTTCTTTAATCACGATTCTATTTGTAGAATGTCCTAAAGATATCATAAAAGAACCAGTATCTCTCCTGAAGACTGATATTTTAAGTCAAGCTATCAACAGCACATCTAGTGGAGATGACTACAACGCATGTGTTGATAAACTCTACGCTACCATCGACGAAGTGCTTTCGGTGTTTGATGCGGATACTCGAAACGATATATTTACTTTCCTACATCACGTTTCCAACTTGAATCAAACCAAAGAACCAGATCAAGATGTAAGCTCCCAAATTCATCACATCTTCAGCCATACTTCATGTTGTTTCATTTCAGGATAAAATATTCAAAATACCGATCAACAAGAACAACAGATTATACATGGAAACAGTACCTTACAAAGACATCGACTGGGCAGCTTTTCACGAAGAACTACCACCGATTACAGGATCATTTCTAGATTATCCTTTCTACAAAGAACCCGGAGAAGGTATTAATTTCTTCAAAGATCACATCACTGATCTAAAAATGCCCTCGAGGTAATCCAATATCTCATATAAATCCACCCATTCGTGTTTCCCCTAACACTAACGACTGATATTTTACAGTAACTTCAGTAATCTTTTCAATACAACTTATAAAGTTTGGAGATTCGATGTAAACAAACAAGTCGAACCAGTGATTCAAGTTAGTTCATCATTTTGCTTCCTTCGTCCATCATAATCTAACGATGCTCCTTTCTAGGATGAAGGTTTCGTTACTCCTGGTTCCGAATTTTCTAACGAAAGCATCAAAGATGAAGATTCAATTTCGCAAACATCGGATAACTGCTATGATTTAGATATAGCGAATTACAAAATAGAAATTTCCAATAGAAGAACGTGGGATAGATTAGGGGATGAAAATCCACCAAAAGAATTGCCATTTGCTTCGGAAAAGACAGAAAGTATAATTCATCTATGGAAAATAGCTAATTCTAGTCAAAGTATAGGCTTCAAAAGCACTCCAATTGGGAATCAAGTATCCTTTGAAGATTTAATAATCGATTTGAAGTATTTACTGTTCGGCATGGCCTCGCCATCATTTTACTTCAATCAGGTATTTATTTCGCTATCCGGAAATACGATCGGATTATTATATTGAATTTCGTTCTTAGGAATTGAAAATATTCCAAATATGTGATAGACTTCATACGGCGACTTTATCACCGGAGATATTAGCTAGTTTATGCGAAGATAGTTTAAACTGCGCTAATTATTATTACTCTTTGAAAACATTCGCTGAAAATAAATTAAAAACGATGCTTGGCAGTATTCACTTTGTAAGTAGTGGATTCGTTATCATAGTTCAATATACCAACGAAATTTAATCAATTTTCTTTCAATTTCAGACTTTTTGTAAATGTATTCAGCAAATTTTAAACATTTACAAATACGCGTTATTAAACATACAATGGCAACATATCAAATATTTATCCAATTTCACTGCCAGAATAGCTCCTCTACAAAGAAAATTGCAATTTTTGACCGAACTGTGTTCGAATCAGAGTTCGCAAAACGAGTCGAAATTTCCATCAGGAGTTCATCTATTAGATTTCCTATACAATAGCTTATCTCGGGTTCATGTAGCTGATATAAGTTTTATGTTATTTTACATATTCGAGTCCTGCTGCAACGCTTATTTTAGGTAAAAAGTACAAAATTCTGTACCACTTTTGGAACCACTTCTAATCTAATTTTTTCAATATTTTTAGAATAATCGGCGAATGGATATTCGACGGGTGTTTTAGCAATCCGGATAATTACGCTGAATTTTTTATCGAGATTCAACGCGAATTTGAACTCTGTCGGGATTGGAGACGACTTACGTGTATTGGGATTCGAGAGAAAAAAGTACCGAAATTCTTGATTAAATTTTACAAAGAAATTTACATTTGCGGAAAATCCATTAATTTGCTGAAAATATGCTCGTCCAAAGTAAGTTACATCGATGTTCAAGAGGTAGAGGGACACTACAACAGTTATGAGATGTAAAAGGTTGAACAGTACTATAATTATACAGGGTGTCCTAAAATTTGTTCTCTCAATTAACCGTAAAACGTAACATTTGTGAAATTTTCAGGGAATTTTGGACAAATTGGTGGAAAAAACTCATCCCGATTTGATTTGCTGTTTCAATCATAAGCAGATGACGGATTATGAAGAGAAATGGAATAATTACAAATCCACTTACGAAGGTCATTTCGTCTGTCGAATGAAAATCAAAGAGAAACTTTTGCAGAAATGCGACGATCCCAATTTTCACGACGAAATTAAGCGTATTCGAGAGGAAAGACTTCGTCAAGAAGGTAAAAATAGAGTATTTTGAATTTTCGAGTAATTCCTACATATTGGAATTTTTCTCAAGAAGCGGCAAAAATCGATCAAAATGAAGACCAAAGTTCGCCCATAATTCCAGAAAAATCTGAAAATTCCAGCGAAAATAATACAGCCGAATTTAAAACATTGGAAAACAACTCGCAACCGGAGGAAACGACTACGAAGTAATTTACAATTTTTCTCATGTCACGAATTTCTTTCAATTTTATCTCATTTCTTACTATTTTCGATTCACAGTGTTGCACCAATCGAGGAACCAAACACCGAACCCAATTCACCGGAAACAACCTCCTCGAACGAAAATCCCGAAAATAACGCTCTCAGCGTCATCATCACCGTAGCCTCTCCCGAGCAAAAGGATCAGCCTCCGGAACAAACTCCATCAAGGGTCAAGCCGGCTTGCCAAGGTGCAGGTGACTCCATCGAGAACACGGAAAACAAACGCGTGAAGCACTTGGTAACGCTATTAGAACAGAAATCCAAACCAGCAAACGAAAATACTCCGGGAAAATTGCCCAAAAAATTGAACATGGGCGCTGGCGACATGTGCAGTCCTGGACCCAGCGAAGTACTCAAAGAAATAGGCAACGTGTCGCAAACGGAATACGTCAAAAACAAACTGAAATCTTCAACCAGCTACATTAATTCTCCTCAGGACGAGAAACCCGTTAAATCAAAACTGGAAAAAGGTCCTCTCAGCGCTTGTCAAGAGAACAAGCTCAAAGTGATGTCGAGCGAGTACCACAATCGCCTCAATGACTCTTTGAATACCTCTCATGAAATGCCTAAAACCAAACCTGCTATTTTGACCGCCTGTCAAGAGAACAAAATCAAGGTTATGTCGAGCGAGTACCACGTCCGACTCAATGAATCGCTGGATACGAGTTTAAAAGCCAAACCAGAGCCTGTTAAGCCAGTTGCGTTGAGTGTTCTGCAGGAGAATAAACTCAAGGTCATGTCGAGCGAGTATCATCATCGCTTGAGCACCTCCAGCGTCGTCGAACAAACCCCCAAACGTGATAAACCTCTAAGTGCCAGTGAAGAAAACAAACTCAAGGTTATGTCTAGCGAATATCATATCAGACTCAAAGGTCATTCTGATGGTAAAAACTTGGAAATTGAGAGTCCTCGCCAAGAATTGACCGAAGGTCAAAAAAACAAGTTAAAAGTCATGTCCAGTGAATATCATCTAAGATTGAGTCTCGGTTCGGTGAACACTCCGGTGTCTAAAGCTCCTGAAGAAATGACCCAAACTGCTCCTGATGTACAATCAGATCCTAAAGAGTTGACCCAATCAAACATAGAGGTCACTCAATCTCAAGATAACCCTCCAGAGGTAACTCTAGTTACAGATGATTTATCGAAAACTACTCCAGAAAATGATACCAACATCGAACCAGTTGCTCAGCTCGATAAGCACGTTCATTTTTCCGATACCGAATCTCGTCCTAAATTTAAAAGCATTTTTCCCCAGCATCTCGAAAATTTCGAGTTGAAATCCATCGAAAACGTAGACATCGATTCTATTTCCGACGTCGACATAACCTCCTTAACCTATTACCTCGCTCAATCGATAAGCTTCCCTTTGAGAATACAAATGAAACTAGTCAACGAAGCTATCCTGAGAGTATTTATCGAAGAAGAATGTTACCTTAATCATTTAACATCCCTCAGAGATTATCTCCTATTGAGAAAGCCCGAGTTCACCGTTTCTCTCACTAATTCCATTTTCAAACTCATCGAAAAGGTCAAAAAACCGAACTTATTGTTGAACGATTACAACCTCAGTTCCATACTGCAAAGGGCGTTGTTGGCAACCGGTTCCAAAGACACCATCACGTATGGTAAAAAGTTATCCTTATTTGCTGAAAACGAAATCCCAGAGAAGTTCACGTTGATCGATATCAAGGTAAATTTCCCAAGATACTGTGCCCATGGTTCAAGATGGCTACACGGTTTCGTTTGATTTGCAGGAATTGGAATGCCTTAATTTAAGCTACGCCATTGAATGGCCTATAAACATCCTCATTACGGAGCCGATAGCTAAAAAATACGGCAAGATTTTCAAATTCATCATGCAAATGCAACGAGTCCTTTGGGTTCTCAAAAGAGATTTCATTTCGATGAAGAATCTAAAACAAGGCAAAAGTATCCAATACATGAAAGTAAGTTATGCACTCGCAACCAAATATTTCGAATTTTCCATCAATACAACCCCATCGATATTACAGATACAACTATCTCGACACAATATGACCCAAGTGGTGAAAATTTTACAAGAATACGTGATGCGCGAAGCCATCGAAACATGTTGGAACGATCTAGTCGAAAGTTTAACCAACACCGACGTGAACCTGGACGTATTATACATTTCTCACTTGAAGTACGTCAACAAAATCATACAAAGGTAAGGCTTGCCGATATGCAAAATATTACCTATCAAATAGTAAAATGGAGTTTAACCTCTAAATAATTATTCCACGTTATTACAGGTGTTTCCTATGCGATTTATCGTCTGAATGTCGAGGATCCATCTTGAACTTGTTCTCGTTAATTTTAAAGTATCACGAAGCCTTGAAACGAGGCGTATGGAGACGTAACGAAAAAGCTAATTTCTTATATCATACGAATTTTAAAGACATCGACGCAGTTTATCACGAATTCGCCAGAAGTCTGGAAGTAGTTAGGTCTAATTTAAGGATACTCGTATATACTAAACGAAAAACCTATTTGGAGACTTTGTATTTAGAGTTATCAAAAAATGCCGAAGAAGAATGTGAATTTGATTAAGTTTTTGTTTTTTTGTACCAATGTTTTTTGTATTTCGCGAATAAAATATTCACGTGTGTTGAATTTTGTTTTTCGAGCAACGATATCTCGGAAATGATGCTAGGTGGGGGAAAAACTATAAGAACCATTTTTACAGATAATTCACTCAGCTACAATTTTTGACTGAACTATTTTCACGATAAAACCCACCGATGACGAGAAAAAAGCGAAAAACTGGAATTGTTGGCCGTTGACCTTGAATAACCCAACACCCAGAGGTCACAGCGATGGAGACTTGATATTTTATTTGTGTAAAGGTGATCAAAGGATTTATACTGATTTTCAGTTTTCTGGGAATTTTTACTATTGAATGTCTAATTTGATCGGACTACTTCATTTCGTATAAAAAAATAATTAACAAATTTACATTTTCGGAAAAAGTTCTCCACGACATCGCTCGATCAAGTTCGCTGACCCGGAAAAACTTAAACGATCAAAGTTCACGTTCGTAAAGTAGGTTTATAAGTTAAATCCATGACAACGAAATCAACATTACTTGGCCCATTTAACGCTTCACTAATTTGACAATTTCTGATTCATCGAAGAACGTTAACATGGCGAAAAAAAAGAAACCCAAAAAGAAATCTCAAAAAAAACAAAAGAAGCAACAAAAAGAAGAAAAATCCGAGCTGCCCGAAGTTACCAAAGAACTTTATGAAATACAAATCACCGATTTAAACGGGAAATTACAAAGGTACGTATTAACATTTCAATATTGTGGTCCCCTCCTGAGACAAAATTCTAGCAAACTCAACAAGGGAACCCTCCTAGGCTAAAAGATCAATGCGCTGAATTAGAAGCTGAGAATGTGGAAGTGAAAGAAAACTTGGCTCAGCTCGATGAAGACAGAGCCGATGTGATTGCTTATTTGAAACGTATTTTGAAATCAAAAACCGACGAGATTTTTGAACTTCGAGAACGAGTGGTTGCGTTGCAACAAGTGAGAAAGGAGAATTTCGAGTTGCTTGATGCGTGGGTAAACAATTTTTTTATCGTTTTCAGGCAAGACAAATAGAAAATGCTGAATTTAGCGAAAAATTTGCAAATAAAGAAAATGAACTCAAGTCAGTACGGGATCAGCTGACTTCGGAAGTCAATTTATTGAGTTGGTTATTTTTCTAAATTACTCAGCCTATTTACCTAATTATTATTAATTATAAATTAAAACTCACCAATATATATTCCCTGTTCCTCCTGATTAATAAATCAACGCACCACCGAACAACTGAAACAAATAAAAAAATTTAAATAATTTATAAAAAAATCTACCAATCTTATAGCATGATAATCAGTGCATCCACATACACAAACACAACACTTTTAATCGCAGTCATTTCAAATTTCAACTAATTAATTTCTTTGCAGACGGAAAGTTAAACGTCCTAGATGAATTTCGAATACAAAAAGAAGAACTTATGAGAAAATTCCAGCAACAAGAAGAAGCCAGAAAAGAGCAAGAGACTAGACATCAAGAAACTCTTCATAATATAGAGAAGGATTTCATTTTGAAAAAAATACAGTACGATAAGATTATTAAGATTTCATAAATAAAATACAACAGAACCATTAACACAACAACACTTTTTGTAGTTTAAAAAAAGAAGTAGAAGAACGATTGATAAAATTATCCGAAGATTTTCAAACCATTATGCAACTCAAAATTGGCACCACGACTAAAATAACTGTAGCAGAAAATAACGCTTTGAAAAAAGAGGTAAATATGTGAATTACGAGACCAGTTGCGCACTCATGATTCATAATTTTTTTTATGAGAATAATCACAATGCACCTGATGTCGATCACGCGAACCAGTTTCTATCCCCTCCTTAATGTAGGAGCTCACGTCGGTTCAGTGTTGTTCTTGTCATACGATAGATAGCGCTTCTTTTCCAACTTGGTTTTCATTTATCTACAAAATTTATGAAATTCCTCCAATAAACTATGCATGTTTCAGATGAATAAATTGATGGAAGTATGCAAAGAACTAATCAAAGAAAACGACGCATTTAAGAATAACGAAAACACCAATAAAATCAAATACTCTATACTCAAAGAAGAGGCGGACAAAAGCTTGAAAAAATATTTATCAACGAACAAAGTAAATACATCACGCCATCAAACGCCTGTGGATTTTTTCAATTCCTTCAATTTCTATTTTTATTATAACAGAAACTACAAGAAACCTTAATAGAAAACGATCACCTCAAGACTCAATTAGACACTGCTCGAAAGCGATATGACAACGACGTCGCTCAATTATCTAATAACCTAGAACAAAGCAGAGATAATCTAAACGCTCAATTAACATTAAATCAAGGTATCCAGCAAGAATTACAACACTACAAGATACAAGATGAAATACAAAGATACAAATTAGACGAATTAATGCTGCGATTGGGGAAACTAAACGAGATAAATAGCAACGCGGTGGTATCAATTAAAAATATAGTTTTAGTGAGTCGATGGAATATTTCATTCATTTTTTTCAATTAATGATAACAAAATAATGACTTTTAATGCGGTTGCAGGCAAATCCAGAAAATGAAGAAAGTAGTTACTACAACAGGATGGCGTTCGCTTCCTCTTTACTTGAAATATTGAAATCCTCCAAAATGGAGGAAGATATAAATACTTTTTTAGATAAATCTTTCAAATCTTGACCGGAATTTTTGATGATGTAGCGGACTCGAAAAAAAATAAACGAATTAGAATTAAAAACTGACCTGAATTTTTATTCAATAAATTATCTGAGAGATACAATCTAAAAAATGAATTCCAATCGCAATGATGTAACCAATATCTCTTCAGGGATTAGATGACCCTTCTTAATTTTTTGCTTTATTAAAAAAATAACTAAAAAACTTGTAACATCATCTCTCTCGCCAGAAAAGTTTTATGCACAATGAACTTGAAGACGAATATGTTCGTCTTGAAAATTATAGACTACGTATACAACACAACTGAGTAAACATTGGTGAAACACGGATACATTCGTGCGCAGCCGACTGTAGTCACCCATATAAGATGAAACCATAAACCATAAAACATTTCTTTAACAGCAAAGACCTCATTAAATAAACGAAATCACACATATTGCACGTCAATTCATAGAAACTAAAAAACTTCAGTTCAAAGCAAGGCCATGTACCTCAAGAAGTACAAATTCTCCTTGATGCTTTTGAATTTATTTTCCATGATATTAGTTATCGCTGATGGAGAAAACGATCCAGGTAATAATCCACTTACATTTATTTATCAATAATTTTCTACATTATTGATTTAGTATTTATAAAAGATTTCCACAACGCAGATTCAGAATCATTTCCACTGGTTCTCGTGAAACACAAAGGCGAATTAAAATACCCCACTAAAATAAAAAAAGTACGAGACGAACCCGAATTCGCCATCACCGGTGACGTAAAATTCACCATAGATGACCACGGCCACCAAATATTCTTCTGTGCAGCAGATACCAAAAAGACGATCCTAATTCAAAAAGCTAACCTACTTTTAGAACATTCCAGAAAACTTCGTACATATTATGGTCAAAGCAAAATAAGTGAAAGTTGTTTATTTAAGAAATCCTTCAAAAAGAGAGATGTGGTAAAATGTCTTCAAGAAGCTACTCCTCGTATTTACCCAGTCCAAAATGATCCTCCGAATGAAAGCAAACAAAAGTCTTGCGGTCCCAATAATGAAGGTAGACTGTATAGATTTGTTTATGATGTGAGTAACTACGAAATATTTCCTACCATTCATGATTCCAAGTTCATGATACATTGAATGTATTTTGCGACATTAGATTTGCCCACCGAGGAAATTCTTCAACAAAATTGATTCATTTTTTCGTTACATTAGAATCGATGCAATAGGAGAGTTTATACAAGTAAGTTTACTATTCGGGAAGTAATCAATAATGGGTTAAAATTATTTATGATCTTTGTAGACATTTCCTTACGTCTATGAAAAGACAACGATTTATGAAATTTGTTACAATCTGCAACTAGAAAGGACGATATATACAAGACATGAAATACCTTCGCCTCGTCTACTCAATGATGAAAATTTGATCCGCGAAAGAAGCCAAATATACCCCCTGAGTTCACATATTTACGGAATTCTGAAATTTTTCTTCATGAGAACTAAAGCAATGTACGAATGGGTAAGATATTCTCACCGCGCATTAACAAAGCAAAACTTTAGAAAGCTAAAAAAAATGCAGGAACTTCTCACTGTCTTACTTCACCACTAGACAAAATAATTTCTCCTGCAGTCAAATTCAAAATAGAACGCAAAGTGAACAACATTCTCAACTACATAGATTAACAGGGACCTACCAAACATCCATCTACGTTCAAATCCCTCATCCACCATAGACAAAGATCTCCTAATAAGACTTCCAAAAGATTTAAAACGTTATTACTTACAGCCACAAAGTTCTCCTACCCGTGCAAATCAAAGCCCAAACATGGCAGAAAGTTCTCGCGCCGGTGAACGCAGATTCCCATATAAACCTCAACTGCTCGTACCACCAGACGACATGATTACAGATCTACTAAGGAAGCCCACATTCCATTACATTAATACAGCCCCAATGCACGAGGATTTAGTTGAATTATGGGATTACATCGGAGAGCTAATACGTAAAAACTTGAAAAACGTATGGAAATTTGACTTTTACTAATTTAAAAAGGAGCTTTAACAGACAATGCTCACTTTCGTCCACTTCCACAGGCAGATACCCCATATCAAGTATATACAACTGCAGCCAAGCACCCTGCCCATTTGGAAAACACTCTCATACCAGATATATGGATCAAACTCGTCTACTTGCCTTCTCCAAAGAGTTATCTTAGTCCATCGTTGGTCATCGTGATGAAAAACATAGCTGATTACGGAGAGGTCAACATATTGGATCAATTTTGTTTTAAAGATCATTGCACATCGTTTAAAAAGCAAGATGAAGTTTATAAGAAATTTTCATTTCACCTACAACGTGTACGGTGTTGTCCGTTGAATGAAAACATACAAAATACCTTTCCCATCGATTTAAGCAAAGGTCTTTTGCTAGAGGTGCCTTATTTAACCGATATAGTCAGGTCACCTTCGCTTATAATCCTCAATCGAGACAAATCATGATATTTTTCGGCATTATTTTGAATCATTTTTCAAATTATAAATGAAAGACAATGCAGTTGCGCACAAAGCACATTTAACATAAAGTTGATACCATGAGAACGTGGAGATTCTTCAAGGAGGGAGGGGGAGAAGTCAAGAAATCAGATCTTGGAAAATTGTATATGTCCTGGCTCGTATATTTCCTAAATCAATTCTTTGGATCTGTGGTGAATCTGCCCCATTTATGCGATTTTACTAAAATCTTGCCCAATTTTTTGACGTTTTGACTTTATGTTTATTGATTGCATGGGAGCATATGTTGATACGATGAATTCAAAGCATTTTCTGAAGTTTTGTAGGGAGCATGCCGGGTAGGGCGACCTTGACGGTGTTAAATATGATTTGGGAGGTGTCAACAAGGGAGAAGAATAATGTGCTTCAAAGAAATACATAAAAAATAAAAAACGCCCGCTATCTACAATTTATCAAAATACCCTGCTAATATTCCCAAAAATGGTAAATTTTGAGAGCTCTCAACTCGCTCCATCAAAAATTTCACTTGAAAGGAAAACGAAGAATAATCGTTTTAAAAAATTATAAAAAACCCACAACCAAGTATCCTTCCAAAATGTATTTTTCCAACATCCTTCAAATAAATTCCAAATCATAAGAACTTTCAATTTATTTTTTTGACGTAACTGAAAAAACACCTGCGCAACATACAAACACTAATCGACAAGGCGAGAAAAAATCATCATATTTTAAACACGTATCAAGATCTCAATAAAAACACGTCGCGTCAGTATTTTCTTGAAATTTTTTCAAGCAAATTGAAATAGCAAAAGTGAAAATGCACAAATTCCTTTTCATATCGATTTTAAACCTATCTCAAATAGTGTTTGTTTTCGGAGCAGGTGAAGACCCAGGTAAATAACTCAGCTAATTACTTCCCCGTGATGACCTTCCTATCACTCAGGCACTAATCCATCGCAGATTCAGGACCACTACTACCACTAGTCTTTGTAAAATACGATGGCCGATTACAATACCCAAACGAAATAAAAAAGGTATTCGACGAACCCGAATTCGCCATCACCGGAGATGTAAAGTTCTCCAGAAACGGTTACGGTCACCAAGTATTTTTTTGTCCGGCAAATGCAAAAGAAAAGAAACTAATCCAAGACGCTAATAAATTACTAGAGGACTCTAGAAAAGCTCAATTATATTATGGCCAACCAACGGTAAGTGACTCTTGTCTATTCAAGAGATCATTCAAGAGTAAAGAGGTGGTAAAATGTGCTAGAGAAGCTTCCCCTCGTATTTACCCCGTCCAAGTTGACCCTCCGCGGGAAAACAGACAAAGGTCTTGCGGTCCCAATAATGTAGGTAGACTTTACAGATTTGTTTATGAGGTGAGTACAAAATATTATTAACGATTTTCTATAGTAATGCTAATTATTCAATTTTGAATTTATGGTACAAATTTCATGGCAGGTGTGCCTCGAGAGGAAATATTTAGAAAAACTGGATTTATTTCTTCGTTACAGAAAAGTCGACAGTGTTAGAAAATTTAATACGGTAGGTTCTATTTGCAGATCGACTTGAAACTACTTAAATTCGCTAACCCTTCGAATACATTTACACTACAATTATTAAAGTATAAATTTTTTCCATTTTCCCATTTGCCACGCAGAAATTTCCATACAATTATGAACGAAAAATGGTGTATGAAATTTGTTACAACGTGTCACAAGAAGAGACCATGTTCACGAGGCATGAATTACCCTCAATGGATTTATTAACCGATGAAAATTTGTATCGTGAAAGGTTAAAAACATATCCGTTGAGTACATCTATTTACGGCAAGACGGAATTTTTTTTCGAACGGAAAAAGTTTTTTTACGAAAAGGTGAGAAACATAAATTACCCAGAAAACCCTAAGAAACAGTTTGATCAGTCAAAACATGATTTTTAGCATCTCGATGAGATAAATTCGAATGAAAGTGAATTCCCGTTCAAACCTCAATTCTTCGTGCCCCCTGACGACATGTTGACAGATTTACTAAGAAGGTCGACTTTCCATTACATAAATACAGGACCCATGCACGAGGATCTCGTTAAATTATGGGATTACATCGGAGAACTTATTCGTAAAAACCTACACGACGTGAGGAATTTTGATTCCTTTGTTTTACCACCTTCGCCAATTAATCTTTGTACTCATTTTTCCACAGTCCAACATCCCATACCAAGTCTATACCACCGCAACTAAACATTCAACGCATTCAAAAGAATTTGGCATAGCAGATATTTGGATCAAAGTGATCTACTTGCCTCATATGACGTATCGTTATAGTCCATCTTTAGCTGTAGTCATGAAGAATTTATCCGATAACCCACAAGAGGGCAACATACTTGATCACTTTTGCAGCCAAGATCATTGCACGTCTTTTAAAAAAAAGGACGAAGTTTCTCGAAAATTTTCATTTTATTTGGAACGTGTACGATGTTGCCCGTTGAACGAAAACATAGAAAAAGCGTTTCCCATCACTTTAAATAAAGGATTTTTATTACATGTTTCTAATTTGACTGATATAGTTAGATCACCTTCGCTTGTGGTCTTGAACGAGGATAAATCCAAGTGACATTTTTTATTCATTTCGCAACGTAATTTACTCCTTGTAAGATACTAAATACAACTGACATTGTTTTATTTGGATTTATTTCAATATTTTTCTAGGTAGTTTATTTATTATTATATTTTTTGCAATTTTGTCGAAAATTTTTTAACAATTTTTCGCTAATCTTTTCTTCCTTTATTTGATTTTTTCAAATTGTGATAGTTTTAAACATTTTCGATTTTTTTGCTCTTCCTTTTATTTTCTAAAAATAAAATGACTTTTAAGAGTGTTGATCCAAGGTCATCCCCACTCCAACCACTGAACTATGCCATTGAACGAACTCTACTACTTGAATTTGAACTTGTTTCGTTGAAAAAAGCCCGAATGAAATGTCTAAAACTGGCCATAAACATGCGATAAAAAGGGTCAAAAGGGATTTTGGAGATCCTAAAACAAACTTTGAGAATGCCCTCCCCCTTCCCCAAATCTCACACCTTGACAGACTGTAATAATCTGGATTGGTATAATTATTAGCAAATCTTCTGTGATAGAAAAATTCTCACAAATAGAGTTGAGGATTGATGATAAGAGTTTTTGGGAATTTATGTTTCATAATAGCATTTACTCACCTTTGCAGTATCATCTCTTCTAACACAATAGTACCTCATTTGTATCTTATTTGCAAAGGATTTTTCGGAAAAGTGTAAAATACGAGTATTATCGATAAAATCAAATTTCACAAGAAATACTGAATCATATACTGAGGTAGTTAGGTAGTAAGTACAGGTACTAGGAAGATGTAGGTAACAGGTATACATGCCTATTCTTTCATTAGACAAATACATTACACATCTTTATTACGTATCTACCATTCACATTTGGGTAAACAATACACACGTAGATTGAATACCATACGCTTTCCTAAAACTATAAAAATATTTTAGTTTGTTTCCACCAAGAATGTCGATTCGTGTGAGTAAAATGTACATTTTCTGGGTAATATTATCGGCCAATTTTTTACAACTACCAGTACTCGCAGGTGATTTATACCTACAATAGTTGAATACCTTGTAAAATATTTTCTACGTCTCTTTCATTTTACACCCCTTAATTTCCACAAACTCGTTTTGGCATTTCAGCTCCATCGAATGATTTACAGCTCTACCTCCCTTTCGTATTAATCCAACGTAAAAATTCATTCGTGCATCCAAACGTCATCGCCAAAGGAGACTATAGCAAAGACGTCATTGGATTCAGAGGCGACGTACGATTCGCAAGGAACCAAAATGAAAACCAAATATTCTTCTGTCCGCCAAATACGCAAAAAGAAAGACAACAAATTACCTTGGCTAATTCGCTTTACAATATGAACCAAAGAATCAGAGAGTTTTCCGGCCAAAATAAAGTTGACGATAAGTGCTTGTTCAAGAAAACATTCAAAGACAACGATATCTTACAATGTTCGTTAGAAGCTCATCCTACAATTTATATGAAATTCAAAGAAGAAGATGGCGAATCAGAAGTAGTTTTTTGTGGTCCTAGAAACCGAGGTGGCGTAATGTTTAAATTCGTCTACGAAGTGAGTGTTTCCTCGAGCAAAATACATTTCTGTAACTATGAGAAACTCCTTAAACACCATTTTTTCGCAGATATGCCCCCCCTCAACTTTCCTCGAACGTCTAAAATTATTTTTATCTCATGCTGGAAACCTTGATAAAATGAAGTTTTACAGAGTATGTATTTGCATTCACTTGAAATCTATGCGAAAAAGATCTCATTTGGTTTTTTATTGTTTTCAACACAGAAAATACCCTTTTGGTACCAACCAATCACAGTTTACGAAATTTGCTACGATATGGACGAAAAAACCATCATGTTTACAAAACATACCCCACCATCTCTTCATCTATTATTTGACAGCCGACTGAGCCACGAAAGATCGAAAAAATTCAATTTGAGCCGCCGAGATTACACACTTTTTGCAAACCAGTTCTTCAAGGATGAAAGATTTTACGAAGAGGTGAGAATCATTTTAAAAATGAAAATTTTTCTTCTTGGTGACATCACAGAGGAAAATATTCTAAAAGGGGTATTTCACACAATTCTTCTGTTCGACAGAACCTTGAACTAGCTTCAAACGAAGGAGACAATTCCAGCAACAAAAATGACGCCGTTGAAATTGCGGACCAAGAAGGCACTCCATCAAAATTACCATTCCAACTTCAATTCCTCGTACCCCCCGATGACATGCCAACAGCGATACTACGAAAACCCACATTCCATTACATTAACGTCAGTCCCATGCATAAGAATTTAATCAATCTATGGAATTTCATCGAAGACACAATACGCGAAGGATTAAAAGAAGTAAGGAAGGATTCACTTAAATGCTGAAACAGGAAATTAATGAAATATGTTTTCTACAGAACGACATCCAATACGAAATATACACAGGAGTCTTCAGAGTACCATCTCCAAAGGATAACTTGAAAATACCAAACTTGTGGGTTAAAATTCTATACCATGATTTTAAATCCGCAACAAAATTAAATCCGGGAATAGCCATTTTAATGATAAACAACGAAGATTACGACAGAAAGGTAATTTCGTTGGAAAATTACTGCGCAGTTGACTTCTGCAATCATCGTGAAAACGAAGCTGAGGGAGAATTGGACAAGAAGCATTCACGGGCGCGAGAAATCGTTCGGTGTTGTGGACTAAATCAAAACATTTTGAGTTTGTTTAATTTGAAGCTACGAGCCGATGTTTTATTAGAAATTCCTGGATTGACAATTGTAAGCGAGAATAGAGATGTTTGAAAATGATCGAGCACTCGAGTGAAATAGTTTTTTATAAATTTTCCAACTAATCAGATAGTTATAAATTGTAATTAAAAGTTATAATGAAGAATTGAAAATGTACGTTTTCAATAAAAATAATTTTAATTTAATTGTAAAGCGTTTTCAATGAAAATAAAGTTATTATATTTTTTTAGATCAAGTAAAACAACTTTTTACAGAAAATAAAATTTTTTCAAAGGGTCCTCTCTCTATTGTAATTTTTTTTATTTTTCAAAATTATTCTTCTACAATTTTTTAGTGGGCAATTTTCAAAAAATATTTTTCCAGTAAATTTTCCTTGAAATATGTACAAAATTTTTAAAAAATAAGTGAATCTCAGAAACCAAAAGCTGAAATTAATTCAACGAGAAAAATCAAGTTGCTTAGATACCTTCTCGCGTCGATTTTATTTCTCTTTGTGATGACTGAACGTCACATCTGAACAAACATTACATCATTTACTGATTAAATAAACGAACCAGACGATCTGAAAGAAAAAACACGAAATTTCAAGGTTCTCCGATCAAATAAAAAAAATCGTTGCGCGTCTGATGCGTACACCTTTAAGATTCTGAAATGTACGCATCGTGGGCACTCCTATTTTACATCTTGCTAAATACTTCATCTGTATTCTGTGATGGCGAAACCGAAACAGGTAGTTCAATATCAGACGCTATCATTTTATCCGATATTTCTCCACGTATTAATTTTTTATATTTCCACACACTGAAAAAAAATCCGAAGATTCACAAATTTACCTTCCTTTCGCTGTGATGCACCGTAAAGATGGCTCATTTTTGTTTCCTCGTGCCGTCGAAGAAGGCACTTTCACAGAAAACATAGGGTTCATGGGGGACTTGAAATTTACCAAATACGATACCACGAATCACCAGATGTTCTTCTGTCCACCAAACACGACCGAAGAAAAAGCAAAAATTGAATTGGCTAATTCGCTCTTCGACTCCGATGTGAAATTTGAAAAGTACTTCAGATACAAGAAAATTGACAAGGGGTGTTTACTGAATAACAAATTCAAGAGACAGGATATATTGAGATGTTCTTCACAGGCTCTCCCTACCCCTACACTTCGTATGAAAATCGAAGAAACAAATGATGCGGTGAAATTAATATCATGTGGTGCATTTCACAAGGGCACCATGCATTCATTTCTGTATGAAGTGAGTACCCAATTTCTTTGAGATTTTAGTAAACTGAAATGGCTTTATATACCAAACGATAATATTTCCTCTATCAACAGATATGTCCTTCGATAACATTGCAAGAGCGCGCAGTACTAGTAAAGTCTCATTCGAGAAGCATCGCTACCATGAAATTTTTTAGAGTAGGGATACTCATCCATACTTTTTTAAAACTACCACCTCAAATTGCACTTCTTTCTACAGAAAGTTCCATTTCGATATGAAGAGGTAGCAATTTATGAAATATGCTTTAATTTTAAAGCCAATGGAACTGTGTACACGAAACACACATTATCTTCTCTTCCGCTCCTGTTCGACAAACGATTTCAACACGAAAGAGCGAAGAAATTTGAAATTAGTACAAATGGCTATGAATATTACTCCAACTGGTTTGAAAAAGCGGAACAGTTCTATAAAAAAGTAAAAAACGACTTCATCCATATGCAGAGCCATCGAGAGCGAAAAAGAGCTAGTATGGGCAAATGTTCTGGGGCTCTCCGTAAATTTGTGCAAAATACCTTCATCAAGGCCCTTCAAAAAAGTTGGACTTGGGACAGAACGCCCTTCTTGCTCCCCTTTCGACAGCTCTGAACATAAGATATACCTATTACCTATCAAATTGACTTCATTCCTTAATAATTTTCAATTTGAAAACAGCTGGAGAACACCGTAGAAGATGATGACAACCCTAAAGTACCATTTAAAGCGCATTTCTTGGTATCACCTGATGATATGTCTACTGCCATAATAAGGAAATCCGCCTTCCATTACATAAACGTCAAACCGATGCATGAGAACCTAATCGTCTTATGGAATTTCATCGAAGACACAATACGTAGAGTTTTCAAAGACGTAAAATTCTATGTTTAACTATAAAACAAATCGACAAAATTTAATCTAACACCTTTCACAGACCAACATCCCATACGATGTCTACACCGGAGCGTTCCTGGCATCGAATGAGCAAGATTACTCAAAAATACCCGATTTATGGATTCGAATTTTATATTACGATTATAAATCAATAACTAGATTGAATCCAGCTATCGCTATTGTGATGAAAAACAACGACCTCAATGATACAAATGACATATCTTTGGATAATTACTGCCAAGTAGATTACTGCGACCCTCAACGAAACGGAAGCATATTAGAAGAGAAATTCCCCAGGGCAAGGGAGATCCTTCGGTGTTGTTTGTTAAATCCTAAGATTCAAAATTTATTCGGTTTAGAGTTAAAGGTTGAAACATTGTTGGAAATTCCCGGTTTGACTAATATAAAAATGAATGCTAGACTCTAAGAACTGTGTAAGTTATGTAAACGCAAATTCTGATAAAATTAATTGTTCTTCGTAAATGTAACTTTTATAAAAATTTTCAGATTCATTCGGTCACCAATGAATTGTACTGTACATTATCTTTGAAATTATGTAATAAAAGCAAATCACTCTTTGAACATTGAGACAAGGTGTTATCCCACAAAACATCATTTAGGCTCAGCTTGATGAACGATGAAACAAAAAAGTAGCGTGGGTCCTAAGAGGTTGATATATCTAGAGTTTGACACCTCCTGGTATCATGGATTGATATTTTCGAAAGTTCCTGTCGTGTGGAGGCTAAAATGATATTATGAAATTACATTTCCAAGCACCTCATTTTTTTCTGACGCATTTCAGCAAGCGATAAGAATAATCGAATTGCGTAGTATCTCCTCGAGTCGTTTCTTTTCGCTAAAAATCTGAATTTCACATCTGAACAAACACCTTGCACATTTACCAAACACATTACGAATCAAGAACAAAAACGAAATCCATGATTTCTTTCAATCAAACAAGAATCATTTACATTTGATCCACGAACTTTGAAAAAACGTAAAAAAATGCATCAATTATACATATTCTTGATATTAAATTTACTGAAAATTTCAACAATATCATGTGATGAAACCGGAACTGGTGAGTTCAACGTACAATTTCAATATTTCACACATTTACTCCGACATTAATTATTCTTCTGACAATTAGAAAACTCGACCAATGAATTACAAGTTTACCTTCCTTTTGCTATGATGCACCGAAAAGATGGTTCGTATCTGTTCCCAAATGCCATTGAATCAGGCACCTTCAAAGAGAACATAGGATTCACGGGGGAATTACAATTTTCCAAGTACGATGTCACAGATGAACAAACATTCTTCTGTCCAGCGAACACGGACGAAGAAAAGGCCAAAATTAAACAGGCCAATTCGCTTTTTAATTCAGATATAAAATTTCACAAGTTTTTTGGATACAAGGAAATCGACGACCGGTGTTTACTCGATAAAAAATTCGAAAAACTGGATATATTAAGATGTTCTTTGGAGGCGTTTCCTAAATTACGTATAGAATACAAAATAATCGATAATGAAACGAAAATCATCCCATGTGGCCCAGACCAAAAAGGTTCGATGTATAAATTCATATACGAAGTAAGTAATTTTTTGATTAAATCAAGCCAAAACGGTTTTGTATAACATACAAAGTAATTATCTCCACGACAACAGACATGTCCATCGATTACATTTCAAGAACGTGCGAAACTAGTTACGTCTAATTCGAGAAGCTTCAGTACAATGAACTTTTTCAGGGTAAGGCATCAATTTGATACGTTTTATCGAAGCATTTGCTGCAAAATCACAATCTTTTGTACTTTTTTTTGACGCAGAAAACTCCATTTCTATTCAAAGAGATAATTGTTTACGAAATTTGTTTCAATATGGATGCCAAAGGAACGATATACACGAAACATACATTATCCTCCCTTCCTCTCCTCTTCGACGAAAGATTGCAACACGAAAAAGCGAGAAAGTTTGAAATGAGTACCAACACGATATATCACTCTTACTTTTTCGACAAAGTGAAATATTTCTACAAAGAAGTAAATCCTTCATTCAAATTCCGAGTTTTATGAATCATGCTATCAAAAATTTGTCCTCAAATCAATGTTTGGTAAAATTATCACAATTTTTAATTCTCCGTTACTGTTTTGAAAACAGCTCGAAACCCCAGATGAAACTGGCAAGGCTAAGGAACCATTCAAAGGTCATTTCATGGTATCACCAGATGACATGCCAACGGCTCTCTTGAGGAAACCTCTTTTTCACTACATAAACATGAAGCCAATACATGAGAATTTAATCGCTTTATGGGAATTCATCGAAGACACGATACGTAGGGCGTTTAAAGATGTAAATGAAATTTTGATAATTTTTTCAATCTCTGTAAAATAAATCATAAGCCCAGTGAATTATCTTCCACAGACCAACATCCCATACGATGTCTACACCGGAGCGTTCCTGGCATCGAATAAGCAAAATTACTCAAAAATACCCGATTTATGGATTCGAATTTTATATTACGATTATAAATCCAAAACTACATTAAACCCATCTATCGTTATTATCATGAAAAATAACGATCCTAGCAGTACAAGTGACATATCTCTGGAAAACTATTGTCCAGTGGATTACTGCAGTCCTCAACGAAATGGAAATATAATAGAAAAGAAATTCCCCGGGGCGGAAAATATCCTTCAGTGTTGTTTGTTAAATCCCAAAATTCAAGAAATATTCGGTTTAAATTTAAAAGGTGAAACCATATTGGAAATTCCTGGTTTAACGAAGAAGGTCTAGATTTCAAGGGTTTAAAAATTTGTATAGATTTTCCAGTAACACAGCTTCCCACAAAATTAGTTTATAATTCTGGTAAATGTAATTTTTGTGAAATTAATGGATTGTCAATTAATTAATGAATAACATTATTTATTTATTTATTTATTTATTTATTTATTTATTTATTTATTTATTTATAGGAATCGTACGTTTGAAATTATGCAATAGAAAAAAATGACCCATCGATAGACCCAATTACTTCTTTCCGGCCTCAAAAATGGTTGAAATAAATATTCTCACGGAAAATTCCAGCCGGCCACCTCGAAAGTGATTTTCTACCCTTTAAAAAATTTACGCCAAATGAAAATTAACGTAAAAAATTAATCTCATGTTCTCAAAATTGGTGAAATTTATTAAATATATCTGCCATCGCCAAAAATAGATGTAAAGTTTATTTTAATGACGATACTTCTTGTATTCATCTTTGGCACAACCTGCTCAAAGCTGCATAATCCAAGAGCTGCCAACCAAAATATCAAACATTGAATTCTATCTGGATGAAAATGCCTTGAGTTCTCTAAGATGATGTAAATACAAAATCATCACATTTCGGCCCCAATTTCAAATAAAGACGTTGCTCAAAAGGAACAAATCTAACGACGAAATCTTTACCCATAAAATATTTTGAAATTTAAACACGTCGTTGATACATCTAAACAATGAAAAATCAAATTACGTAGAAACCGTGTCGTTTTTATGATCTAAACAGTGAAAATACGAGTGTGAATTTCACATTTGCGCAAACACCTGAAACATTTGCTGAGTAAACATACACGAATATGATGACTCAAGAAAACCCCGAAAGCTTTGGTATTTCAGATTTTCGAGTTAAAAAATACCAAAAATCATTTCACGATTCCGTTAGCATCACCAACTTAAAATGGATAGGTTCCTGGTTATTTTGTTGTTAAATTTTTTAATACAACTTTCATCGGTATCAAGTACAAAAGAAATTGGTGGTAGGTATGACACTCATATTACCTAGCTGACTTTATCACAATTAAATCATACTTTCGTGGTTTAATTCCGCAATTAGAAATGCCGGGCGATTTACATTTTTACCTACCCCTCGTCATGATGCATCATAAGGACGGCTCATACACTCTACCAAAATCCATCGAAGAAGGTACCTTACTGGAAAGTAGAGGGTTAAAAGGGGATTTAAAATTTTTCAAAGATGATACGAACGATGATCAGGTATTCTTCTGTCCACAACGAACATACGATGAAAAAAAGAAAATCGATTTGGCGAATTCTTTTTACGATACCAACACAGAAATCAAGAAGTTTTTCGGATACAAACGAGTCGACGAAAGCTGCTTATTTAGTAACGAATTCAACGAAGATGAGATTGTAAAGTGCCCATTGCAACCGGTGACTAATATACACGTTGAAATTGACCATGAAAAGCGTGTCGTTGAATTCCCAGAATGTGGTGCAGGGGGAGCCGGTAATTTGTATAAATATGTGTACGAAGTGAGTGATTACTTGAATATAGGTATTATTAAGCTGTAAATTTCATACACCGAGCTAATGATATTCACTTCACAGATCTGTCCATTGATGACACCCAAAGAACGTCTGAAGCTATTTATATCCAAAGTCTTTAGTTTCAGCATGATGAAGTTTTACAGCGTAAGATAAAATTTCGCATGTTTTCGTCTGAAAAATTCCGTCACTGAATATCTCATACTTTACAGAAAGTTCCAATTTGGTACAAGGAAATAATAGTTTATGAAATTTGTCACAATTCGATGGCCGGGGGAACCTTGTATACGAAACATACATTATCATCTTTTCCTCTCTTCTTTGACCAACGATTACAGTACGAAAGGTCGAAGAAATTTGAAATCAGTGCCAATAGTCATGGATATTTCTCTACCTTTTTCTACCAAGTGAAAGATTTCTATACGAAAGTCGGTAATTTTCCACAATGGTTATATTCCAGTTTTTCAAATTTCATCACAACATATTCTTTGAAATTTCCATGTTCGGAAAATAGTTGGAGGAAGACAATGAAAAGACCACTTCTGAAAACGAATCAAAACCATTGTTCAAACGACAATTCCTCGTATCACCCGACGACATGCCATTTGCGTTCCTGCGGAGGCCAACTTACCACTACATAAATATCAAACCAATGCTTGCAAGTCTAATCGCTTTATGGGATTTTATCGAGGAAACAATACGCAAGGCGTTCAAAGAGGTAAATTAAATTTCCAATTATTTATTTTTATTAACAAGAAACCATATCAAGTGCAACTTTTCACAGACCACTATCTCACTCGATGTGTACAACGGAGCGTTTCTAGCCTCAAGTGAGCAGGATTATTTAAAAATTCCTGATTTATGGATCAAGATCATCTACCACAATAAATCTGAAACCAAACTAAATCCAGCTATTGCTATTATAATGAGAAACAACAACCAAGATGTAGATGAGGTTTTTCTGCAGAATTACTGCGTTGTGGATTACTGCGACCCTCAAAGGAATGGTAACACGTTGGAGGAGAAATTTCCAGGGGCAAGCTCGATCCTTCGGTGTTGTTCTTTGAATCAAAACATTCAAAGCGTGTTTGGTCTGAATTTGAAAGCCGAAGGTTTATTGGAAATTTCTGGATTGACTAGTGAAGAAAAGCATGCAGTAGTTTGAAAATTGGGGCCTTCATTGGTTTCGCGATCTATAGATCATATCGTCTTTACTTATTTTCTCGTTATAACTAAATTAATGAACATCTTTTCAATTCAGCAGCAGTGTAAATTTTAATTTAAGATAATTTACGAGTATTCATAATAAACGTTATAAAGATTAAAACTTCAACTCATGAATCACGTTACCATCGAGTCACGTCATGTTTTGGAAGTCAAACGCTATATTTCATACTCCTCGTGAAGAAATTTTTCACCTAAAAAGTAATGCATCGAAGTGCCTCGTAGCAGTTTTAAATTCTCGTGTGAAAAAGAAAGAAAATCTGGCAGAACACTCATCAAACAATTCAAACGTAACTTGGGCTTTCACATTTGTACAAACACTAAAAAAGAACGAGTAAATAAAACAGCCTGACTGAAGGGATTACGTCACGCATTGGCGTTGTAGTTTTTCAACAAAAAACACAAGTATTTATTACATTTCAGCTGACTCATATTGCACGTAGAAATCTTCGCAGCTACAACATCTAAAAAGATGAACAAATTCCTCGTGTTATTTCTGCTATTAGCATTCACCATATTACAGAAAACTGAAAGTACTGCAGGTAAATGATAAATCAGCAATATTTCAACCATAAAAGCCCGCTTATCTTTTTAATTTTACATTTTATGAACACAAATTTCAATAATCGGAAAATAAAGACTCAGGACCGATCCTGCCTTTAACACTAATTCGTCACAAATCCAAGTATTTTTTTCCGGATGAAGTAAAAATCAATGGCGCCCCTAATCCACGAGGTTTTAACGGTAACTCGCAATTCTCTTGGAATGGCTACAACGACCAATTATTTTTTTGTCCATCGGACGACACAGAGGAAATTCATCGAGCTAACACGTATGTCGCGAAATCTTCGAGAATCAAGAAGAAAATGGGCGATGATTATAAAATCAGCGAGAATTGCCTTTTGAGGAAGAAATTCCACGAAGATGATGTTTTACGATGCACTAAAGAGCCTGTACCAATTATACATGAAACCTTTGTAGGTAAAGGTGCTGACAGAAGGGTCCAGCTATGCGGTTCTCGTTACCAAGGAAAAATATATGAATTTGCTTACGACGTAAATATTCATTTATCTCGGCCTCAGTAGATTACCAACCTTGTTATTTAATAAGGTCAACCTATTTTTTTAGATTTGTCCAAAGGCGACATTATTTCAAAGATTTACATCATTTTTACTATCATTCGCTACGGCAGATTTGGTAATTGATCATTCAACGTATAGTTAAATTCATCCATAAATCATCGTCTTTTTATTTTTCCTCTATTTTGCAGAAAATATCACTCGCACCGATTAGCCAAACAGTGTATGAAATTTGTCATGCCGCAATCAATACAGACACTATTTACACCAAACATCAGCTCTCCTCATTTCGCCTACTTGCCAATGGAGGGCTACAAAACGAAAACAAACCTCGATATGAATTAATGACCAACGGATACAAGTACTTTGATGATAATTTTGAAAAATTAAAACTATTCTATGAACAGGTACAATAAGACGATGCTTAAAAGCTGAGAGTAACTTTACCGACAACCGCAGAGTTAAAACAAAGTCACTAACAACCAAATATTTCCTTTGTTTCAAGATGCAGCAATCACAAGAGGAACAAGAAGGCTCAGAATCTGACAGCGAGGCCTCAAACACACCAAATATTCTACCAAACTTCGAGGCTCATCAATTAGTATCCCATACAGACTTCCCCTTGGCTTTAATGAAAAAGACCACTTTCCATTATATAAATGTTAAACCAATGAATAAAGAATTAGTCCCATTATGGAATCGCATAGAAGAACTTCTACGGAAAAATCTAGACCAAGTATTAAATCTTGAAGTATTCTTAGACCCAACAAAATTTCCCTTTTGCTTTCCCTCCCGATGGCGCTGCCAAAATAAATCACGACCATGTACTCTTCAATTACCGAATATTTTGCAGGTTCATTCTGTATACGACATATACACAGGTGCTTTTAAAATATCAACGCATTCAGAACATCCCCTAATACCAGATATTTGGATTAAAATGGTGTACCTAGAATTAGAAAAGAAATCCGGCACTGGCATGGGGACCGCTTTCATCATGAAAAATAATTCTGAAATCGATGTTAATTTGAAAAAGTATTGTAATGAAGATTACTGCGAAAATCAAAAGCAAAGAGGCTCATTTGGACCGGAATTTTCTCATTTGTTGGAAAATTTCAGATGTTGCGCGATAAACGAGAAAATTCAGGCTTTATTTAGTACTGTACTGAAGAACGATCTTTTATTGTATATTGATAATTTAGTTGATAAGAAGACTAATAAATAAGCATTTTTGGTGTATTTTTCGAATACTCTTAAAGAATGGAATCCCAAGAATGCAGTAGGAACAAATGATCCCTAGCAGTGTTACCGTTTATAAAATTTAGAAAAATTTTGTAATTAAAAAATTCGAATTTTTACAATCCAGTCTAGAAAAATTTTGTCCTTTTTTAAATATATAATTTGTGAATAAATTTATACCGCATTGTTAAAACTTATAACAGAAATTAAACACTTCTCTCTTCCATAATATTCGTTTCCTTAAAATTTCCTGGTCGTACAATCCCACATATCGATATATGTACATATTTCTTACAAAGAATCAATAATTTATAGCCATGAAAAAGTAGATTTACGCAGGTACCAGTCACTATAGATCAAAAATACAAAAAAATATATACGAGGCGCACCTGAACAAACATATGAAAAACTTACAATTGAATATATGAACAGACAGATATCTTGAAAAATAATTTTTTATCTGTAGCTTCAGTTCTTTACCCAACAAAACCATTAAATTGCGTTTAATCAATATCATAAAACGATTTTGAAATGAACTTCATTGTTATATTATTTTTGACATTTTCGCATCTATCATTAACTCCAAGAGGAGAAAAAGAAGATGATAGTGAGTACAGATTAGACATATCTGCTATCTGGGACCAATCGAGAAACCCAATTCCTATTTAATTTTTACTTTATTTATTTTCACGACCAGAAAACAAGTCCAATGAGTTACAACTTTACCTCCCTTTCGTCATGATCCACCTCAAAGATGATTCGTTTGCACATCCCAATGTAATTGAAAAAGGCACCTTCAACAAACAATCGGGATTCTCCGGAGACATACAATTCTCCAAAGACGACTCAACCAAACAACAATTCTTTTGTCCGCCAGATACAGAGGGTGAAAAAAATGAAATCGAATTAGCCAGTCAGCTTTATCGTACAAACGAAAAAACCAGAAAACTCACAAGGCATATTAAACTCGATGAGAAGTGTTTAGTTAAGAAGAATTTCAAGAAGGATGAATCTGTTAAATGTTCATTGGAAGCGGAGCCCAGTATATATATGATATTTGATGAGGAAGATGGCCAATCAAAATTGGTATTATGTGGGCCTGACCTAATCGGTAATAAATATAAATTCATGTACCAAGTAAGTAAGCTACTGCTTTCTTGGAAGTATTGAAAATTTATTTACTCGTAGCTTCAACTTTATGCCAATGTTTGTTAGATTTGTCCCCCGACTACGATTTTCGAACGTGCGAAACTGGTTTCCTCTCATATCTGGCAAAGTGACTTGAGACAGTTTTATAGAGTAAGTAACCAGCTGATAGACCGATCTAATATATTTTTTCTCAAATTTCTTGTAAATTTATAGGAAATTCCTTTTTGGTATCACGAAGTAATAATTTATGAAATCTGCTTCGATCTGAAAACTGGAGGAACTATATACACAAAACATGCCTTATCGTCTGTTCCTCTGTTGTTTGATGAGAGACTGAACCATGAAAGATCAAAAAAATTCAATCTGAGCGAAAACGGACCTGCATATATGCTCGATAAGTTCCTCAAAATAAAAGACCTCTACAAAGAGGTAAGTGTCATTTGATATTTTACATCAGACCTTTTGATCCATTTGAATTTCCATTCAAATACTCGATAAAAACTACTAATATGCAATTTCCCGAAATATTTTGTTTGCGAAGCAGATGGAAAACTCTTCAGATGAAATTGATATTATCAAAAATGAAAACATAGATCTGGAAAAATCTTCTGATGACGCTGGTACTGACGAAAATGAAAACACAGAATCCAACAATCCTACAAGATTGGCATTCAAACCGCATTTTCTCGTATCACCTAATGACATGCCCACTGCAATATTAAGAAAACCCTCTTTCCATTACATAAACGTCAAACCAATGCATAGAAATTTAATCGGACTATGGAACTTCATCGAGGATACAATACGTGAAGCTTTGAAAGAGGTAAATGTGCTTCCGAAAATTAATTAAATTTTCGGAGTAATTTTAAGACAACGAGGATCTTTTACAGTTGATTTTGAAACACGTGACAACTAAACAACGTGGTTTTCAAAGTCACCCCAAATGGTGAAACATCTAACACCACATTTATATATTTCCCACAGGACGACACTCCATATGTCGTATACACCGGAGCATTTACAACATCTGACCAGCAAAATTACTCAAAAATCCCCGATTTATGGGTCAAGATCATTTACTACGATTATAAATCCAACAGAAAATCAAATCCAGCCATAGCTTTTGTGATGAAAAACAACGATACAGACGGGCCTTCCTTGGCTGATTACTGCGTAGCTGATTATTGTGATCCAGCAAGCAACGGAGGTGCACTAGTGCAGAAATTTCCCCAGGCAACAGAAGTCTTCAGGTGTTGCAGTTTGAATTCAAAAATTGAAAATTTATTCGGCATAGGATTAAAAAAAGATCATTTAATGGATATTCCTGGATTGACAACTAAGAAGAAGAATACTGAATCCGAAAATTGAACAGATCTGCAATGCAAGACTACTTTGACATTACGTAGGTCTTTATTACAATAATATTCAGCTCATTTGTAACCCAAGCGCATATTATGTAAATTAAAATACATCTAAATAACAAGTTGAAGATATTTCAATGCAACACGAACAGATAAAAAGATGACTCAACATTGTCCATAGATGGCTGAGGTACTGAAATGTTCTGAAACTGGGATGATTTATCTCATCACAGGTGTTACAACTAGGAGAAGGGAAGGTGGAAATGACACCAATCACTCAAAGGAGCCCTCTGAAGGGAGCCCTTAAAATGAATGTAAAACGTAAGAGGCAGGAAGACGAGCAGGAGTTAGTCTGAAAACATAGCAGAGAAGGAGCAGACTGAGCGATGCTTTGAGTATTCCAGGCGTCCATCAAGATTGATTTTCCAACTGATTTTATAGCGAAATAAAAACTATGAAAAATTCTACTAGAATTGACAAAATACGAGACTCGTAGCAACATAAAAACGCAAAAAGAAGTGAATATGGTTATCTTATTCATTCAAAAACAAACACACCTTGTAATTTACATTTGAGTCAACAACCACAGCGCAAATATCTACGCACACGTCACTTCTTACATGAACATAACATACTTTCTTTCCGAACGAAACTTTCAATTAATGTTCTGCTAAAGGTAAAAGAGCATGTAAAATGTACAAAACTTCGCTTATATTGCTCCTTAATTTGCTACAGATACTCCTTTTGTACATTTCCACCACAAGCATCCAAGGTACTCGTAATTAATTCATCTTCAAGTACCTATATTAAAAACGAGTACCATTTCACAATATATTATTTCTTCATCAACAGCTGCCCAAGCCAAGCTTCCTCTCGTTTTGATTAACAACAACGGCGAACTACTATATCCGAACATCATAACAGAAGGTACTTTCGAAAATGGCAAAGGATTCAAAGGTGACGTACAATTTTCCAGGGATGACAAACGCGATCAAATATTCTTCTGCCCGTTGAGTGCAACGGACGACAAAAAGAAAATCGATTTGGCAAATTCGCTTTACAACAAAACTCCTCAAACTAAGAAGCTACTTGGTAACGTCGATGTAAATTTTGAAACGTGTTTGAAAAAACAAGACTTCAAAAAAACTGAAATCGTGCAATGCCGCTTGGAGGCTAAACCAGTTTTGTATGCGATATACGACGAAGAAAACGATACCCCTATTTCTATACCATGTGGTCCACAAAATAGTGGTAAAATGTACAAACACGTGTACAACGTTAGTATAACTTCTATCTTCTAAACGTACTCGCGGCTAAAGTTGCGCACAACGGTAAATTTCCACATCTTTCATAATTTTTTCAGATATGCTTACCGACGAAACTTTCCTCACGCCTGACCAAGTTTTTCTCTCATATAAAGTCCAGCAATATGAGGGAATTTTATCAGGCAAGTTGAATCAAAAATGTCATGTGAAACTATGTAATTATTTTCATAAATATTTTCTTGCGCAGAAAGTTCCATTTTGGTACGAAGCACAAACAGTATATGAAGTATGCCTCGATTCAGATAATTCAGACACGATATACACAAAACACCAACTATTTTCACTTCCTCTATCAACTGATGAAAAACTGAAGAATGAAAGGTTGTCACCATATGAAATAGGGAACACCTTCTATAGCAGCGTTGATACACTTATCAACTTGGAAAAGTTCTACCAAGAAGTAAGCATCACATAAACCTCAGTCCCTCGGTAGTTTTGCGTGAATATTATCTCAATTCTTTCGTAACGCCCACTCCTCCCAAGAAAATTTTTCAACTTCGCCTCAACCAAAGATAAAAAGAGAAGTAACAAGCGCATGTATATTGCACAACAGCTCGAAGAAACTTCAAGACCACAACTAGAGCCTGACGACAAAAAATCACGAACCAAAGTACCGCTTGGAGTAAATTTCAAAGCACAATTCCTTGTACCCCCCGAAGACATGCCAACCGCTGTACTTCAAAAGCCCTCCTTCCATTACGTTAATATTAAAGCGATGTCCATAGAATTATCCATCTTATGGACTAGCATAGAAGATGCAATACGAAAAACTCTCAAAGAGGTAATCTGACTAATTAACATTGTTCACTCATCATCTCAGAAAGACATCACAAGGCTGATCACAGTACTTTTCCACAGCATAGCATCATATATGATGTGTACACTGGCGCGTTTAAGGTGTCCTCTACGAGGAGATATCCAAAAATACCTGATATATGGGTGAAAATTGTATATTATGATTATAAAAATACCGAGATGCTCAATCCGGGAATGGCCATTTTGATGAAGAACAACATAACCCACGATGGCCAAGAAGTTTTACTAAAATCATTTTGCAGCATAGATCACTGCGAGCTTTCAAAAAAAGAAGGTGTTCTGCGTAGATTTTCTTATATAAATATCAAAGATATACTGCGTTGTTGTAGTTTAAATCAAGACATACAAGATTTGTTCGGATTGGAATTCAAAAATAACGACATTCTAGAAATTCCAGGATTGACAAGTGCGAAAAAAGATTTACAAACGTGATACGTTGATTTAACACATGAAATACATTCAATTTTTTCTATTCGATTAGTTTTTTTTCGTATGTAATAAAATAATTTACCCTATTTTTCCCCCTTTTTGTATTTTTCTTTTCCTTGTTATAATTAATTTAATTTCAAGCGGTGCAAAAATACTAGTTTTTTTCAATATTTTTCCCCTTTACCTCAGTCTGAGGCCTCTTGCAGTAACTTTGAGGTTACGAGTCCGGCATATTCGGATTCAGCGTGAAAAATCCTATAAGATGGCACCATTTTCAGCCATCAACCGTTTCAGTGAAAAGTTCACCAAAAGCTCCGAACTTTGAGCTTTCGCTATGCTCAAAAGCAGCAACGGCGAATTGACAGACTGGTGTTTCTGAAAGGGGGGCTATATACATTAACTTTTGGGACAGGTCCCAAATTTCAACCCTTTCAAGTCACTGTCACCAGGTGGGCTCTCTGACTAAAACAGACAACTCGTAATTGAAATATCAAAATCATTACATTGAAATGAAAGAATGTGAATAGATGTTTTCGGTAGCCACCTCGTCCATTTCTCTTCATCGAATTAGTCTTCGCATTTCCTTCCCTTTCTAGTTTATTCTTTCATAATAGCGCTTCAACAACCCCCCCCCCCTCCGACCATCCATCGAAATTTTTTAAATCCCAGGTACAGTACATACTGTACATAAATTTGTAGCAGATCAATACACTCTCAAGAAGGAAGCGAAAATTAAAGACGAAAAAATAGAGGTGAATAACGTCTCCAGATCCAACATATCGTCTAATTACTTTCCTTCCAACGACAATGAAATTAAATACCTGCCTCAGAAGAAAAATCATCAAGATAAGTTAGTTTTCCATCCTTTTAAAAAATCAATACTCCCAAACATTAAACAGCTACAGAATACAATTCGACTATATCGTCAACTTACCAAATCGAAATACACGTAATATCGCAATTTACATTTGAATACATACTGAAAACAGATAAGACCTACGTTTGCACTTGTGTAGATATGAGTTGGAAAAATCTGCCGATGGTATCTTGTATAAACAAGTAAAACTTCTTAGTTCATGTTTCATCGCACGCTTATGCATGACGTCACCTATCATGCACAAATTCTCGCTTTCATTATTACTTAATATTTTACAAACGATACTTCTATATGTTGATGGAGAAGCAAACAACGAAGGTATCGTAATTCATCTTTTACATTTTATCAATTTCCAAAACTAATATACTTTTTGTTGATAGATCCACAAAAATATCTTCCA
>QBDW01002455.1:0-41052 GCA_003261595.1 Maconellicoccus hirsutus
GGGGGGGGGGGGGTGTTGAATGAATTATATTTTCCTCATCTCTCAAAATTTCATCTCAGCGGATTAAAAATTCTACTAGGAAATCAAACTGCTCTTTCTTGACCAAGGTATCGTGATTTATGTCGTTGAAGTACAACTGGAGTGTAATTTGGAGAATTTTTTGCCTAATTTATCCCATCAACATAAATTACGAAAATTCACTACGCTCGAGACCACTTTCGGGAGTGAAATTCGATTAAAATAAAATTAATTAAAATTCGTAATTGGTACACGTAATGTAACTGGTTTGTAAGAAAAGCATCCGGCGTTTATTTCGACCGGATACACAATAAATCTGCTATTCTCTCACATTAATTCGTCGGGTGTCTTTTGAAATAAACGCTTTAATATTTCCGATACAGTTATTACTCCTCGTCTGGCATATTTTCAAGCAAATTAATGGCTTGTAAAAGTAAATCCATAAAATCATTAATTACTCGCGGACTGGCGAGAATGAGCGACAGGAAGTAGAAGAATTAGCGCGGTACGAAACGATTATTTGAATTGGAGCTTTTGTGGAGTTTTGACACTTGCAATCAACTCATTAACCTCAACCTTCCAAAGATCACGATTTAGGTATTTTTATACCGTGTATGTAGATAAAAATCTACCGTGGCGTGTTTCTTTCCAATAATTTATCGATTTTGGCTCGTAACGAATACTTAATTTGTAAATAAAGTGACCCTTTCATGAATGTTAAGTGAATTTGGTTACGTTATTAAAACCCGAGAAAAATTTCACATCGCGTGCGAGCTCACGATAAATTTATAAGAATTCGGAGCATTTTTGCAATGGTTAATTTACGTATATCGGTTCTATCTCAGAACCTAATTCACGAGCTATAAAGGTACCTTTTTGATACATATCACCGTGTTGGATTTCTTGCAAAGGGTTTCGTCTGCACGAGATGTGAATGGCCGTGGTATATGAAATGAGTTTTTTTTTCGGGCTAATCAAGATGTCATATTTAATCATTCGGCCGAATGTCCAAGTTGTCATTTTGTGATCGATTATGTACCTGGGTTGCCCTTGTACCCTGTAATTTAACTTAAACACAAAATACATTACGCGAACCCTGGTATTATCTAAACAAATGCAAATTTTTATCGTTTCAAATAATAACAATCAACGTAATATTGTGAAAACACGTGTATATGCAAATAACCATTCGATTATTATTTTATGCCATTATTTTATCATTTATATAAGTGCTAATCACGTGAAAAAAACAATTAGTTAATTGCTGTTGTATTGAAATTCTGAAAAAATTGTCGACACTCGGAATACGTTATTTAATCGAAGCTCAACCAAGAGCGTAGCTTAGCATTCAAATTTCATTTCAATGTCATTGTAATTTAACGCACAACTTTTGTTTGTACGTTCTGTTTCGTATTTCACGCAGAACATCTCGTATTTTCGATTTATTCCGCTACCTAAGTAAACAGCACGACGACACGATGAAAATCGAATGTTGTCTTCGGAAATGTAATCAGTTCGTTTATGGTTTAATGAGTGTTGTATCGATTGACATTTGAGTACAAATTGACAAACAGCGTTATTTTGAAGTGATACGTTGTATACGACTGATTCCCAAATTTACTGGTTCGTTGATTAGAAATCAAAGTAGGTACATATTACGTTGGTTTTGTAATGTTGACTATTAACTATGAGATTCCATACTCGGTGAAATTAACACCAACTTTCTATTTTACGATGAAAACTAATTAATCGGAACATCAATTGTCTGTATGTTAAATTATAAAAATTTGTACGTAAATTGAACAAGTTGACAAGAAAGTGAAAAAAGTTACGCTAATAAGTGTTTCATTGGTTTGTATTGTTTAGAAACCAAATAACCTTGACGAATGTAACCGAAACATAACATCAGTGATCAAGTTTATCGTTATAAACCAGACAACCTTGACGAAGGAACGAGAAACATTACACTGATAACCTGTTTGAGTGGTTTTTATTGTTTCAAAACTCTATAACCTTGACAAATGTTGTCAAACATAACATTAGTCACGGGGTTCATCGCTGAAAACCGGATGACCTTGGAAAAAAAGGGGGGAAACGTAACACTGATAACATGTTTGAGTGGTTTTTATTGTTTCAAAACTCAATAACCTTGACAAATGTTGTCAAACATAACATTAGTTATGGGGTTCATCGCTGAAAACCGGATGACCTTGGAAAAGAAGGGGGAAACGTAACACTGATAACATGTTTGAGTGGTTTTTATTGTTTCAAAACTCAATAACCTTGACAAATGTTGTCGAAACATAACATTAATGACGAAGTTCATCAATTTCATCATTAAAAACCAGGTGACCTTGGAAAAGAAGAAAAAACATGAAACAACATTGATAATCTGTTTGACTGGTTTTTGTGGTTTAACCACGAAAGAATAAATTTCTTTTCCCCTCCTTTCTCCCCTCTTTGTTTCAAGAAACATGATAAAAATATGAAGAAAAAAAAACAGCAAAATGTAGAAAAACAAATAGTAATGAAAATAAATTACAAAAAAAAACTATGAACCGTAACAATATTTTTTTTAAACAAAAAATCAACCAAAATTAATGAATTTATTTGAATAAACATTGCATAACAAACATAAGAAGCTTAAAAATTGTAAAAAATAAACAAAAAGTAATAAATTAATTCAAAATTATAAAAAAAAGAAGCATAAACAACTGAAAAATCATTTAAAAAATTGACTAAAACGAATGAATTTTTAAATAAAAACTACAAAAAAACTTAAAAATAGTGAAAAATTGACAAAAAATAAACAAAAAGTAATAAATTAATTCAAAATTATAAAAAAAAGAATCATAAACAACTGAAAAATCATTTAAAAAATTAACTAAAACGAATGAATTTTTAAATAAAAACTACAAAAAAACTTAAAAATAGTGAAAAATTGACAAAAAATAACAAAAAGTAATAAATTAATTCAAAATTACAAAAAAAAGAAACACAACTGAAAAATCATTTAAAAAATTAACTAAAACGAATGAATTTTTAAATAAAAACTACAAAAAAACTTAAAAATAGTGAAAAATTGACAAAAAATAACAAAAAGTAATAAATTAATTCAAAATTACAAAAAAAAGAAACATAACTGAAAAATCGTTGGAAAAATTGACTAAAACGAATGAATTTTCAAATAAAAATTACAAAAAAGCTTAAAAATAGTGAAAAATTGACAAAAAATAACAAAAAGTAATATATTAATCCAAATTAAATTACAAAAAAACAAATAAAAAAGTAATAAAAATTAACAAATTAACCATATAAACCCCAAAGTTACATAAAAAACTTTAAAAAATATTGGAAATGTACAAAATTAGTAAATTTACATAATTATAAAAGTACCCAAACTATTTGGAAAAAATTGGAGTTTTTTTTATTTAGATATTTTTTCTAATAATTCATAAATTTTTGTGAGTTTTCAACATTTTTTTGCATTTTTGACCACATTTAATCGTTTGTTGTTATTTTTTGTTGTTTTTCAAGCTTTATCTACTTACTTTTTTGATGTGCATTTTGGTGCTAATTTTTTATTATTATATGAATTTTGTTTTTTCAAGTTTCTTGTAAATTTTTAGGGATTTTTTAACCTAGAATTTCGGTTTTGGTTTTTCTCACTTCCCCTCCCCCTTCATCTCTCTGACTAGAAAAGAACTTGACTTATCCTGCTGTAATTTACGAAAACGATAAATATTTCTCATTTTAGACGTATAATTTAAGACATTTCAACTCGACTATTTGTTGTTAATTTTTGCTCTCGAATTGGCTGATTTTCGCGTTTTTCAACAATTTTTGCAAATTTTAACTCATGACTGGAATTTTGAAGAAAATATGCGGCATCGAGGGATCAAAACTACATTGGGAAAACTAGTTTGAAAATTTTTCCGTGTTATTTGATTATTGTGAAAAATAAACAATAAATTGAAATTACCTTTTCTGGGGGTCATTTGAAATATCATGAAAATATGAACATTGGGCAACCACCCCACCTAAGGCCTTTTGACTTTTGCTTTCTAATAAGCCTCTATACAAAAATAGAAGATACGCGTTTACCAAAACACTTCTCAAAATGAAATCTTGTTATGTTTTCACGTCTTACCAAGCCGATAACTGAATGACCGAGTCAATAACCCTTATCAGTCGGTGATCTCTGCGTAAGATAACGAACACGAGTATGCCACAAATAAGAGTATTCGAACATGGGTAAAATTTATCAATCAAATCCAATACATTATCCCTTTCTCGACAGGTGTGTTGGTTTCCGTTTCAAAGGGAAACGACATCAACGAATGAACTCGGTTAATTATGTATTTGTGTAACGATTAGGGTTAGTACACGTCGGTAGGCTCTCCGAAACACGGTGAAATATCGAATGCTGGTGTAATTGGCGTTATAGTGGCGCAGGTGACGATGATGATGTTTCCCATTTATTGTTTCACGAACACGTTAGACAATATAACGTTTATGAGTTGAAAAAAAAAAGCTAACGAGTTGAAAAAAACAAATTACTTCGGGTTGGAAATGCGAGTTCGAACGTAGTGTTTTCGTGTTCTGTAGTTTTCGAGCTCTCTCGAGTAAGTATTGTTCTTCGTTTCGATAAACCATGTGGTTTTTTTCCGATATTAATACGAATTTTCAAACACGTTTGATCGATATGGTGCGGCGAGCTATGAATTTTTGTATTTTCTCGGGTTAATTACGTAACGCGTTTGTTGAATATTTTCACGTGTTCGTAGAAATGTGCTTACGAAATTAATTTAATTTATGGATTGGCCTGAAAATGGAAAAAGATCGATTGGAAGGTCAAAAGCGTAAATGTTATTCGCATGTGTTTAAAGTTACGCTTTTTCAGATTAAATATGATTACATAAATGTGAGAAAAAATTATGAAAAATGATCCTAAGAAGCCAAGTTTTTGATTCTATTTGTTAGAATTTCAGACATGTAAAAAAAATATTACTCCACTAAAAATAAATCACCGACGTTAAACGTTCAAACAAAGTTCATATCCAAAAGTAATGAATTAAATATAAAATGTCCGCATTACACAGACACACTTCCTTTAGCTATTCTTAGATTGGCTGATATAAGCACAATGACATTTTTCACTCGCCCCTCTTAAAATGTTTCAAATAAAGAGTCGATTAAAAATTAAAATCTGTATTCGAAGTCGCCAAAGGGAACGTTACGTGTGTTTTACTAGCGATAATGAAAGAAAAACGTGAACCAAAGTTTCAATATGCATGTTATAAAGGTTATAAAATTGTGTATTCTAAATCGTGACTGGATTCTTTGCGTCATTCTCATCGTCATTGATTCGTATAATTGATGGTAAGAAAAAAACTACTGAAACAATTCGACGTGAAAAACGGTATCGTGTTTTTTCTCGTTTCTCCGTTGTCGAATCATGTGAATAAATGATTCCGAGTGTAGCCAATTAAATATCGTGATTAAAAAAGGATTCGTCTGGAACTGTTTCGGATTATGGGAAGATGATGGAAACGATTATGTCGCCGAGCGTTAAAAGCACCGAGACGTATTTTTAATTTATTCGTGGCGTGTAAAAGATACGAGAATGTCTATTGTGCGGTGGAAATGATGCTGGAGTGATGGGAAAATTTAATGTGCTTCGGAATGTTGAAAAATGCGTCGATTTTGTAGTCGTGGGTTGTAAAAAAATATTTTTAATTTTGATTTTTTTTTATTGCGAGCAATGTTATTGTTTTAGCTGAGTTGAAACAAAGAGAAGATATATTTTTTTTTTCGTAAACAAATTTACGAATAATTTAGAAATGAATTTTCAACAGAAAAGTTGACGTGAAATTTAAGAAATTTTTCCAAAGATATCGAAAATGAAATTATACCGAAAAATTGATCCATTTGTTTTATTTGGTATTTCAATGATCGTGACAAACGAGTTTTCGAATATTGCACATCAGAAAAAACCACAGTTCCCTTGGTTGACAGTGTTTTTGGACTAGTTCACCTTGAAACAGCACGACAAGTTGCATCAATAACCGAACAAACGGGTTTTTGTTATTCGTGCGCTAGATGACCTTGCATAATGGGTTTGAAATCTCACGTAATAACTCGTTTGACCGGTTTGTCGGGTTGGAAAACTAGATGACCTTGAGAAATTGATCCGAATGTTTGCAACGATAATCAATTCCATATGTTCACATAGTTCGAGAACCGGTTAACCTTGTTAAACTAGTTCAGGGTGTTGGGTGATGAGTCATCTGAGTTGGTTTTTTGCTTGAAAACTTTATGACCTTGATAAGTGCAAAATCCAACTGATTCAGCTGGTTATACGGCGTTAGAAATGAATGACCTTGAATAATAGAGTGGAAACATACTCCGTAATTCCATTTATTGGGGTTTATCACCGGAAAACTAGATGACCTTGGGAAGGAATCTCAAAGCATGGCTAAATTAATCAGTTAAATTAGTTTTTACCGTTGGAGAACAAGATGACCTTGAAAAACAGGTTTGAAACATACAAGTGTTTTGTTCGGAGTGGATTTTATGATTAAATGGTACATAACCTTGAAAAAATTCTCAAATCATTTCAAAAGTAATCGATTGGACTATTTTTAATTATCTGAGAACTGGCTGTACTTGAATAACCGGTTTGAAACGTACACCTCGACTCGTTTTACCAGTTTTTACTACTTAAGAACTATACGACCTTGAAAAGTACTCTTGAACCAATGTAAAAGAAATCGATTAAACTTACTTGCATCATTTCAGAACTAGATGACCTCAGATAACATGTCTAAAAGTTATACAACTACTCAATCGAAAAGTTTTCCTTGTTTGGTAACTAGATGACCTTGAAAAATTGACCCTTCAACCAATCAAACGCAACTGATTTGATCATTTTCGAAAATTTTGAAATTTAATGATCTTTTATCAACTTTGGAAAAATTTGAAATGTCGCACGATCAGCGGTTCGAAGCGTTTCTATGGTTTGAAAACTTGACGACCTTGAAAAGCGAACTAGATTCTCTGCAAAGTTGACGGATTCGACTGGTTTTATCGTTTAACAACCAGACGACCTTGAATGGTGGGGTTGCATCAGTATGTAACAACAGATTGTGCTGGTTTTTGTGTCAAAAACTGGATGACCTTGAAAAATGAACTATAATCATTGAAAAACTGATTGTTTTGAGTGGCTTACAAGGTTTAAAAACTAGATAACCTTGAGTGACGGGTTTGGAACATTGCACATTGACCGGTTGCACTGGTTTCTGTATTTTGAAAATTAACTAAAACTATTGCAAGATCAGGTGTTTTAACTGGTTTACATCGTTAAATAACTGGATGACCTTGAATAACAGGTTTCGACCTTCGCAAAATAACCGGTTGTACTAGTTGCTTTATATTGAAAACTGGTTGGCCCTGAAAAATGATTTGAAATTATTACAAAATTGATTGTTTCAACTGGTTTGTGCCATTTGAAAACCGAATGACCTTGAATAACAGGATTGGAACATTGTAAAATAACCGGTTGTACTAGTTGCTTTATATTGAAAACTGGTTGACCCTGAAAAATGAACTGAAATCATTGCAAAATTGATTGTTTCAACTGATTTATGTCATTTGAAAACCAGATGACCTTGAATAACAGGTTTGGAACATTGTAAAATAACCGGTTGTACTAGTTGCTTCATTTTGAAAACTGGTTGGCCCTGAAAAATGATTTGAAATCATTACAAAATTGATTGTTTCAACTGGTTTGTGCCATTTGAAAATCGAATGACCTTGAATAACAGGATTGGAACATTGTAAAATAACCGGTTGAACTAGTTGCTTCATTTTGAAAACTGGTTGACTCTGAAAAATGAACTGAAATCATTGCAAAATTGATTGTTTCAACTGGTTTGTGTCATTTGAAAACCGGATGACCTTGAATAACATGATTGGAACATAGACAATAACCAATTATGCTGGTTCTTCATTTTGAAAACTGAATGGCTTTGAATAATGAATAAAAATTATTGGAAAAGTAACAATTTCGAGTGGTTTTCATCATTCAAAAGTTAATGACGTGTTTCAAGTCTTTTATGACCACTTGTTCAACTTGATTGCAAATGTTTCTTCATTTCACCTTATGAGATATAAATTGATAAAACATCTTTTTGAAACAATTTTTTAAGGAAATGGTTTTTAAAGAAATACTCGACTTTTATGACTATTTTATAAAACTTTAAAACTAGATTTTAACGTTTTGAATTGTACATCTTGTAATTAAATTATACGTTGTTTCGAAACAAAAAACTGATAAATTGGAAACGATCTCGTTTCAAAATTGTATATCGTTCTCCCGCTGATTTCTTGAACTCATTTCACTGCCTAATTACTGCTCTTTCACATCCATCCTCGTGAAAATGTTGGCTAAGCAGAACCAGCTAACAATTCTTTTACCGATTCTTCGTAATCTATTATTCTTGTTCATTTGTGACATACTTTTTCTGAGCCTTGTGTTTTCGAAGATAAAGGATTCGGTGAATTTTCACCTCGTTTCTATTCAATCGCCCTGTTTCTCAGCTGCGAACGAATTCTAAGACGAAATAATGTGGAAAATTTTTCATTCGGGATTTTTTTTCTCGAATAACTTCCTCCCTATTTTTTATCCTTTTATAACTGACCTTTTGAAAGGTGTCAGGAGCCGGAACGAGAGCTCGAAAGCGTAATGTAGAAAAGAAAATGCGAACTATTTATATATTCAAAGCGCGCCATTACTTAAACCTAATTTGAAGCCGATTGAATTTTTCAACAGATGTTTCGCACAAGGAATAATTTTCGATGCCTATGTTATTCGATATTCATTTAAATACTAGAAAGCGGGGCAGCTGCTGGGTAAGAAAATGCACCCTTACACAATTGGTGTGTTTTTAAAAACGACAAGGTAAAACCCTTCATCTACGCCCTGCAGCGTGCTGTAATCTTCTTAAAGCGTTATGTTGTGTTGGTCTGTTTCTGCGCTTCGTATCTTATATCGTATACATAATAAGATTTATACCGGAAGTCATCGTATTTAATTTTTCTTTAAAAGGTTTTGTCGCTCCGACCATTAATAAGGTTTGCGTATAACGTTAAATCTCCAAAATGAGGTTTCGCGGTTACAATGTGTCGCTAGATGAGGAATAACAGCGACGTTTATGAAATGATGGTTTTTTAATTTATATCGCGTTTTAATTAACGAAGAGAAATCGCGTCAGTTTGAAAAAGTACCGAGAAAGTAAACGAGAACCTGTCAGCTGGCGTTGCCAGGTGCTCGGGGTGGCGAATTGTAACACAAGGTGCGACTTTAACCCTGCAATAGCCAAGGCGCGTGGTTCCGGCCGACATGTCGAAAATCTGCGCAATTAATTGAAAAATCTCCAGATGGCCTTTTATCGGTATTTCGGTGAAATCCGAGTCGTACTTACATCTGCTGTTGTGATTTCAGATTTGTTATGAATTTGGTAATTCTCCAAGATGACCTTTAAAACTGAGACCAATCTGAAGGACGAGAAGAACGGTGATTCTCAAACCAACGTTACCGTAACGAATGAAAAAATATCCACTATTTATGACCCGAGGCAGAGATGCTCGCCTATACCATCATTCACGGCGTCGTTATTCGGCGCACAACAATCCGAAGGAGCAGACAAGAAGAAGACGTTGATGGAGAAGATTAAAAAGATCACGTTTAATTTGAAACCGAAAAAGCGCAGCAGTGATGAGTCGAGGAGTCAGAGTTCGTTTATACAGAATATTTGCACCTTTATCGCCCTTCTTGTCGTTATTATCATCACCATCGTTATTATTTCAATATTTGGTAGGTGTAGTTTTGGATTCTGCGCAGATATGTAATGATGGAGATGTAATGTTCGTTTTTTCCTTTGTATAGCACATAAATCAGATATCAAAGATATCATCGTCGATGGAGAATTTCAAATATTGAATCCGAAATTCGATTATGACATGCTGGATAAACACTCTCCCAAGTTTCACGAAGTCTCGGTCAATTTAACCAGAGAGGTAAGTTTGAATATACGAACAAGAAGATGTTCCACAATTAAAGGCCATGTCCTGAAATGAAATTCAGTACACGTTTCTGGTAGTAAATTTCACGCTCTTCAACATCAGTTATTATAAATTTCTTCGTAAATATCACCGTTCCATAGTTACACTGCGAAACTACCGAAAACTTCAAAAATTGAGAGAGAAGTTTTACATTATGGTTTTCCCGCGATAACGTCTTCAGTTGTTGAAATTTGGAAAAAATGTTTCTACAAAAGTTATGGAGCACAAAAAAATGAAACTTTTTTGTATAAAACTTTTCCTCATTGGCGACCATGCGAAGGAACTGGTGCCAGTGGAATAAACGTATCTCCTAAAATGACGCTACTGAAGGGGGTATCTGAGAAAAATTTATTTTGCCCCTTCAATTCTAAGGCTAGGCAAACATTCACGCAGTAATGCTGTTTGAATTGCTGTATTTACTTTATAGGAGTTTGATTTGTTATTCGATAGAATAGTTGAACCAATTAACGGTAGTTTTTTGGATCGAAGGCGTTAAGAAGGATTGGGGCAAAGGGACACTTGGTCACGTGCCCCTGCCCAGTTTTCCGAAAAGGGCTCGGTGACTTTCATCAGGTTACTAAATGATCCCTGGGTTTTCAGTTGGTATGTATCATATACAAAATGATGAGGGGGGAGGGAGGGGGATCAGAACATTTGCCTGAGCTCACTTCTGCTCTCGACGATTTTGTTTGTATCTTCGTGAAAACTTGTATATATAGAAAAGTAGTTCAGTTCGAAATTAAAGCCAATGAAATTCTCTATAAAATAGGTTCCACCTATACTAACATTTCTCCGGGCATTTTTATCCCATGAGTAATTGAAAAAGGGACTTTTCTAGTCTTTCAACCTATAAACATTGGTTATTGTTTCAGCTGAATAAATTATTCCGATGGAGCGAAGTAGGCGAATATTTCAAAGGCAGCGAAATACTCGAAATAGCTCCGAATATGACGATCAAATGTATCGTAATTTTTAGCAATAACGATAACCTCAACGTCGGACGTATCGGGTTAGCTTTCCTGAGAAGCTTAAGACTTCATCATGGTCATACATATTTAGGAACGCATACGATCAACGTGCAGTCGATCGGATTTCAAAGTAAGCACGTGTCCGGCTCGTTCCGGTGTCTTGTTTCAGCAAGTCTAATGCTAGTTTTGGGTTTAATTTTGCGACTTTATTTGCAGTCAGAGGAGAAGAAGGTATTTGGGGCGAATGGTCGGACTGGAGCGGATGCGAATCGGTTAATGATTCTGTTGCAACTCGTACTCGACAATGTTATACTAAGGAAACTTTCCAAGTGACAAATGTCGCACGTTGTTTGTTAATTCCAGGTAATAAAAGTGACTTGGATATTTTACCGTGTAAAAAGTACAAAGCTATGATGCAGAAGAAAGAAAATCAAATGGAGGTGCTTTTCAAAAAAAATGGTAATGTTTTTACACAAGTGTTTCCACGTGATTCTGATTAGACTACCGGAAATTTATTGGTTTTCTCGATTTTCAGATGAAAATACTCCGACGACAGATGTTGAGACGATTCAGTTCAATACAGAGAACAACGAACGTTCTAGAAGGTATTAGATGATATCGAAATGGTTGCATTTATTTTACCAAAGATAAAATCAAATTTCACTAGTCTACTTGAACATTGTTGGTCAATTACAGAAAGCAAATTACTCGCGTGGTGGTCGCTATAAATATGTATCTAGAATATTTTCCTCTATGTTTAATCGATATTTGAATTATTTTTAATTTGGTCGTTTAAAAATCGTTATGTATATTGTACAAAGAAATAAATTTTCAATAAATAAATTTTATAATGCGCGAATTTGTCATTTCGAGTTACGTCGATTTCAGCGAAAAAATATGTATTTCTTGATGACTCGTAAATTTCATTACGTTTTTTGTTTTACTGGTTTTATTAATCACGCATCGCGTAGTAATTTTTAACCTGAAAAGGTTCGAGGATGCGTTCGACACGCGAACGGAGAATACTTTCAACGAAGGTTTTTCAAAGCGAAAGATATTATAAAGAGTGAAATTATTCTACGAATAATAATACGGTAAATCACGTTTATCGAAGACACAAGATTACGGTTTTATTCCAAAAAACGAGTTAATAACGGAATTACTTCGTAATGATTCATTTTAATGACTTTCCTTAAGCTGATTATTTCACTTGAAAAGATAATAAAGAGAAAATTTCTCTCGAGAGGTTTACGGATTTAAACGTAATCTGGGCTTAATCTTTTTGAAATGGGATTTAATTTCGCAGCGGTTAAAAACGGTATATGAAATGAAAAAAAAGATGAATAAATTGAGTTTATTAAAAAAAACAAACAAATAATACAAAGGTTATAATTTCTCAAAAGATCCATCTTCTTTGGACCAAACGTACTCTAATGTAACTCTGAATTCGTCTAATTTATGATCAAATAATTTCTGCAAACAGAAGACCCACGTTGATTAGGTTACGTAGAAATAAACCATAAAAAAGGAGAAAAATACTCACTAGTAATCTAGACTGTTGAGGAGTTATTGGTTTTCCTTCTTTACATATTTTATAATCACTTAGAACCATTATGACACCTTTTTGTAGTAATACTGGCATACCGAGTTTTCTAAGCATTGGTTCCATAGAATGAATGAATTCCGAAGGAAGAGGCCCTTCGGGGATAGTGATCGTTTCCGATGGTACGAAACCAGCCATTGCGTATTCAGATTCATTATAAGATTTGAAAAATCTGCAACGACATGTTTTTAGAATTGTATTAAAAAATAGACGGAGATAACAGAAGGACATACTGTATAACTTCCTCTTTCTTCTTATTGGTAAAAAATAAACCGCATTGGCCTTCTATTTTTTCGGCTAATTTGTGTATATTGGGTTGAATAGCTGATGATTCTGTTTTACCGAGGGCATGAGCCATTACTTTATTTTTACCGAACAAAAATCTAAAACAGTATGGTGAATTAATTAGATGTACAGAACAATAGGTCTCACGTCAATGAGAAAAAATTAAGTACTTGCTGTCTCTCCATTGCACACGGACGTTCTTCAATTTACCATTTCTCAGGTTATTTGTGTGAAATATAAAGATGTAGTTATATTCTTCTACTGCTTTTTGAACTTTTTCGATTACATTTTGCTTTAAATCATGTCCCTTTTTTGTAGTCTGCGTTAAAGAGACTGAAAAAAGAGAATTTTATGAAACACAGGTCAACAGGTATAAAGTACAAGTACTTACTCTTTTTATCACGCTTAGATCTAGGCATCTTGAATTTGTATTTGATCGGTCAATTCAACAAATATAACGTTATTATTACTAAATTAGTTACTTAACACCCAAAATACGGCATTTTTAAAACAAAATTAGAAATTTTTTAAATAAAAAAAAACACGTTTTTTGAATGTAAACAATTTGTTTTTAGGTTTGAAGGAAGTACTCAACGAATAAAAAAATCGGAAACGTTCAATTCACGATTCGTTTCGTTTCGGAATTTGTTTCGTATCTTTCATCTTGTGCTTTTATAGGAACAGCGAAGCTGCGCTGATTTTAAATGATAATTTAAAATATAAAATTGATATTTAAATAACTTAATTACAACGTTAATTAATTTAAAGCGTATTTTTATATAAAAAAACGAAAAATAGTTAAACTGCAATTTAATTCACAGCAATGGCGCGCTCTACATGAAGCTTCAAATGTATCTAAATCCGAGAACAATGGTGCGCAACATAGGTGAAATTTTAATTCGAAAAGTATCTGCGTTTTGGACATTATTTGAAGAATCCTAGATATAAATAAATATAAAACGTTTGGAACTTTTGAAAAAATACTGTAATTTTATGAAATGTTTCGCGATATTGTGAAAATTTCGTTTTGAAAATTCGATCATCTAACACCTGTTCGACGTTTTGGTCAGCTGTTCGTTGTCTGTGACAAGATTTCATTCTTCTATGTTTGCACTTCCATGTAAGCCTTTCGAGAAGGTTATGTGCATGGAGGATCAGACTTTTTGCGTTTAATTTTATTTGTGCTCGTATTTTTAGTAACGATTAAAACGCGTTGAAATAGGTAAAAAATGTTTAAATGTTGAATTAATAATATAATATCTTTTAATTTAATTAATTTATTATCGTTTTGTTGTATTATTGCTTCAATTTGTGATAACTGTGTGTGTAGTGGTAGTAATTTAGTTCCTGAAAATCAACCATCGCCATTTTTGGTATTTACCGGTAGAAGGTGAGTTTTATTGTGTTAATTTTCCATTGTAATTCGTTAAATTATTTTCGAACACGTGTGTCTTTCGGTACATTTTTACAGTGTATTATTTAAATTTTACTCGTGAATTTTTTCTCGATGTAAGTTTCCATTGACGATTCCAGTATCTGATACGTGTTGTCTTACCTGTGTTAGATTTATCGGGGCGGATCTCAATTAACCTACATTATTTGCAAGTAATTAATCGAAATTTATTCGTATTAGCGTCGAAACGAAATCGCGTCTACGATTAACGCGTTCATTCATTGGTTTTTATCAGTGTGAAAGTTCCCAGTTGTGGTTATTCCATCGCTAAGCGAACTTTCAGTTCGGCGTTTTTTTCTCTGTAACCATGTTAACGACCATTTAGCTCGCATTTAATCTCTTAGAGCTCTCTCTCGTTAACGTGTGCAACTCGTTAGTTAATATGCATGCACTTGTACGCAAACACGATGACGAAACAGAAGCACCAGTATTGTTTATCAGGTGCCGAGCCGAATACAGAAGACGTGGAATCGATTACGTGATAAATTCAACGCTATTCGAGCTAATTCATTGTATAAATTTACCGCATTACTTGGTACAGATGGTGCATTGCTTCATCGATTTTATTAGTTTACCACGGGATACATATCGATTGCTTTGGGATTTATGAAATTGATCATTTTCGTAGAATTCTCTCTTTAAAGGTTTTACTGCGTTATCTGCGCGTGTTTTATTTCGTATTTTATACCGATGTTAACGTCCTTTGCAAGGTCGCTAAAATTTCATTTCATTTCCCCGGTGCAATTTTTTTCTCTTTTATTGATATATCACGCGCGAATAACAATGACATAATCGTACTCGGAAGATTTAATTTTTTCCAATTGCTTGCCTCGTAAATCAATACAGCCCGGCAGCGTTACGCCGATAATGAAATAGCTCGAGTGCGACGTGAAACGTAGCGAGGGAAAACGTTGATAAAATTACATAATCGTCGCGAAATGGTTTATTAATATGTAAATAGTAAATGGAAAGGTACGATGTATGAGTAAATATATAGGTTAGAAAAATACCATCGTAAGCTCGACGCTGTAAAAGCTTCGAACCTTTTAAGAGTAAAATCGTCGAGGTGTTTATCGAAGTTTTATGTTTATTTGTTCCATTTTTACCTTGAATTTTTATAGCCTACTTTCATCGTCGACGATCGCATTAAAAGGCGACATCTAGCCTGGAAAAACCGGAGTATGACGTCACGAAGAGGTATCTACCTCCCTCGAAAGTCACGTTTTTCCGATGCTACGTCTCCTCCAGCGATTCATACTTTTAACGTTATTAACATTTAATAAATAATTAGAATTTAATTACGTTTACGCGCCACCGCATCCTTTGTTCGATAAAAAGCTATTTTGGCGACATTACGGAACCCCCTCTTGCCCCTTGCGTCTTTTTTAATATCAACCATTTTTTGCGCTTTTTTCCACCAAACGAGAAAGCCGAGCATCGATCGTGTGGCTTTTCACTATTGCGCATTTCGATTTCACTTTTGTTCGACGACCGATACCGCAGTTCGAGGTTCGCGGAACGATGAGCTTTTAAAGGGAATGTTCTGGAGTAAAAGCGCTGGAACGGTGCGACGCAACAGTTTGCTAATTTACGAGGTCGCGATGAGCTTCGACGATGATGTACGCTGGGATGAATTTTTGGAATTGAATTTCGAGTGTTTTGAACGGCGTTTATCGGCCATGTGATGTAATGAAGGTGGAATTTCGAGTGCCATCGAAATTCAAATTAATTTGATGACTTGTTAAGGAAGCGCGGCTTCGAGAGCATTTGATAAGTGATGTGTGTGGGTGACGATAACCGAAATAATGACTAAGAGAGGGGAAGAAATTTTGCATTAATTTGCGCAATTTTAGAGAATGAATTGCCGAGAGGGGGTTACGCTTGGGTTACAGTGTATTAATATGTTGCATATTCAATTCATGGGAGAAGCTTTCCCAAGAATTTACCTCGAAATACGGATAAGAATAGAATTACAATTTTTCCTGTTGGTCGTGCATTTTTTTACTTTTTTGAATTTGAATTATAATTTAATCATCTTGGTATTTTTTTCCAACTTTTTTCCTGTTTACTATTTTCGTGGTTTTATCATTTCAGAGCGTTGTTCTCCTCCCCCCTTCGACACGTTATTCATGACTCCTTTAATTTTTACTAGAGGTACTAAAAAAAAAGCTCTGTTCATGTATTAACTCTGTGAGGAGGAGGCACTTTACTCCTCTTAGGGGAAAAACGAAGAGCTAATAATTTGTATGTTTTTCGCTGAAGTCCTTTCGTAGAAATTTCAGCCAAATGGAGACAAAATTGAATCAGTTACAGTGATTACCAATTTGGTGATCCGTGTAAATTTTTCAAGTATTGTACCAACGTTTATTTTCGACTTGAGCGACCGTTGTAAAAACCTTTTTTGTGGGATTTTTAATGCTCTATTAATGAAATTCTGTGCGAATTTTACTTCAGCTTGAAATTGAACGAATTACTGCGGTTACCAACTTGGCGAAATTTGTTATTCCATAATATGGCTTTGGGGCCTCGACGACTTTAATAAACAGGGTCCTACTGAGTTGAAATGGAGTTTAAAATTATTATGGTAGTAAATGAAAATATGGGAAGAAGGCGTTTTCTTTTCGAGACACCCTGTTAGCAGCGTAATTGAAAAAAAATGCCTTTTTTTCGACTTGTTTACTTCAGGTTCACTTTTTCGCTTGTGGCTCCTCGAAAATTAATTTTTTTTAAAGAAATGGCTCAATTTAAAATTGAAGCCCTTTAAATTCTCTATTAAAAAAAGATAAAAAGAATATTACGGTCAACTTTTCCGAGTAATTTCGGTAATTAGGTGAAAAATTGAAGTGATTCTCAAGGAAACCTGATAGATCCTCGTGAATAGAGCGGCTTCCATAAACAATGCTCTGGCTTCATTTGTTATACGCTTTAATTACGAGTTAATCGTAAAATTCATCAGGTTATGTTATAATTTGATGTATTTACTCTCTCAAATTTTTTTCTAATAAACAGAGGATATCTCATTCGAATTTTTATTTCCATTTTTACGATTTTTCTAATATTGTTCGCATGCTAGAAAATCGCAAATTTACGTTTTGTAATTTTTCCGAGAATTTGGCTCCGAACGACGTCAGAGGTTGTAACGACACCGACGAGTCGAATTTCGCGTGTAATTCGAAAAAGAAACAATAAAGGTAATAAAATTCGTAAAATCGTAATTATCCGGTTCTTTCGTCTATCTCTCTCATTGCGCAGCGTTCTCTTCGATTATTGGTCAATTTGATTTTTTTTCACGTCGATAAAACGTTTATTACGGGCTGTCGTGTTAAACGAGCATGTGTATTGTTTTAAGTGTGCAACTTGTAAGCTTAAGACGTGTTTTTTTTTTGGCGGGAAAGTGTCTGGTTTTATTGCGTGCGTGGAGTTCGGAGATAAGTGAAGGGTGGAAGGGTAGAGGGGCGAATACTTGCGTACGTACTTGCGATCTCTCTTGTTTTTCTGTAAAATTTCCTTGGAGCCGGAAAATATCTAAATGAGGTTATCGGAGTGATTTTCCTGGGTGTTTTCGACGAAGTAGATGAACAATGGTGTAATGAAGTAAATGCTCGTGTGACATTTGTGATGGCAGAAGTGCCACGAAGGCGACTTAGAGTGCGAAAAGCTAAAGCAACCGAATTACCAAAAACAGCCGGTTGCAAATATTGCGAAAGACCTTCGAAGGTGAATCATCGTTCGTCGAATTTCTTCGACTAACTCGGAATACGTGGTTCGATAATTAGCGAGCGAACGCAAAAGGCGCGCCCGGCGTTCGATGACGAATGATGCGAGATGACGAAGAAGCAGCGAACGAGAAAGGAAGTTATTTCGAAGTTGATTTTTCGTTTCTCGGTACACGTGATTTTTTTCAGATTTTTTGGACGAGATTCAAAGGGAACGCGTCGCTAGGTAGATGTCGAGTAGTTGTGCTGTTACTTTCTCGAGTGTTGTATGCGTTCGCTGACGATGACGACGTTTCAATTCGTTATTCCTGGAAAACGTAGAGAATGCGCGACCGTGTTGAACGAGTGTTTCGGACGAAGTTTAGAGACGTGTTCTGTGTATTGCGTGTGTGGTGGTGTGGTATGCGAAGACGTGCCCGTTCTGGATGATGCCAAATAAAGAGTATCGGTCGCGTTTCGCGGAAAACGCGCACGAGGGTCAAGAGACGCGTGAACGAAGATGGTTGGCGGTGCGGGTGGCTGTACCGATAATGCGATCGGTGGTATGCGCGCAAACGGCGTGTTCGATTGGTGTAGAGGTGTGCGATAATGGCCGAATGAGCGATAAGAATGACGAAACGTAGGTTTTCATCTGGCGATGGAATCGTGATATGTGAAGTTGTCGAAGAAATCGAACTAGTTTTGATGGAGAGTTCGATATGTAGTGTCGAAGTTGATGCAAATCAAGGCTGGTATCGAATTCGGCTCGAAATTCTGCCTATTTTGAATATTTACTCGACTATGTTTGGAGTGAGACAGTGAGACGGTGTTTGACCTTGTGAAGACTTCGATGACCTTGAAACTTGTCGCGTACCGAGCACCGAAAAGTAGATTTTCGAGGTGGCCCTATCTAGATATGTCGTGAAATTCGTGATTAGAATAGGGATCCACGATGGTAGAGCTGTAAAACACGTGTATCATTGGTTTTACGACGTGATAGCGCATCTTCGTCACGTGCGTCGAATTCCGCTCGCAATTTCGCGCATTTTGAGTACCCACTCGGCCATGTTCCGGTGGAGATTATATTTGACCTTGGGAAGGCGCCGATGACCTTGAAATAAGGCCGATCGCGATCTTGAGAGGAATATATCGAGTCGTATATCGAAATATAGGTTTTCGAGGTAGCTGAACGCGTACAAATCGCTAGTTCGGCGATTCAAGTTGATGGCGTGATGGTAGTGGTGTTAAATACTCGTATAATATCGATGTTATCACCAGATAGCATGTTTTTATAGTACGCATCGAATTTCTCTCGCAATTCCCAGCATTTAGAGTACCCACTCGACCATGTTTCGGCGAAAGTGATATTTGACCTTGTGGGGGGAGCGGGGGGCTCGAATGACCTTGGAATTAGGTCGATCCGGGTGACACGCGAGATATATCGTGTCGTATATCGAAATATAGGTTTTCGAGGTCGCTGAATCCGAATATGTTGATAATTTCACGATCCGACTACATTACGGGGTATTAGTGATGGAAATTCGGCTCGTTATACATACGCGCCGGTGTTCTCGCTCGTGTGGAAATGATCGATTAACTGCGAAGTGTCGGTAGTACAAACGGCGAATTTTTTCGCCGTCGTTGGCATTATTATCGGGACGAATACGCCTGCCATCCGGATGTTCGACGTCATCGGCGCGTAATTCGTGTTCTATGCGTATGGTTAATTGACCGTGTAAACGATTAGCGGAATTGGATTAGCGTGTTTTGCGAGCGCGAAGAGGAAATGGTGGCGGGAGACGAGGTGGAAAGGGAGTGAAATGATTCCGAAAGCGTGTTTTTCGCTTTGCGATAGAGTGTCGAGTAGAGGGGGCTGTTACTGTACCGAATACTTTCGATGTGAATAGTACGATAGAATGGAGAATGTTATAAGCAGGAAACGACATCGTCATCGTCGTATTACCGTCAGAGCAGGGAAATTCGTGATGAGATGGGATGAAAAAAGTAGAAAATCGAATGGTAGAAAAATAGAGCGATGGAAATGTTACAAGTACGAAGGAAGAAAATGAAGGAGAAATTATAGCGGGAAAAAAAAGGAATTTTAATTCGAATACACGAAGCCGCGATAAGGACGATTTTATTACACTCATCGCCTGCGCGCTCTTTTTTCCTGCGCTATCCCTTCCGGCGGCGATGGTAATATGCATAGGGTTTCGTGACGGAAACGTATGTTTGTATTGTGTCCTCGGATGACCTTTTTTTTTGACGTGTATTTTCGTTGCCCTTCCATTTGTACGGACGCCTTTTATGCGGCGATTCTTTTATTAATTTTATGTCCGGTTTATTGTACGGTGCTGTGCCTCCGCAATGCGACCGTTTGACGAATCGATCGTGGCTCGATGCGGCATCGTGCCATCGTGGATGACCTACGTTCAAAGGCGAAGGATTTGGTTTTTCTTGTTCGGTAACGAGGCTTTGATTCGAGAAAGGTTCACGATATTGGTTTTTTGAGTTTTGCGGAAATGACCGGAGGGATGTGTGTGTGTGTTTTGGTGTTAGTGAAATAGTCTGTTCTGAAATAGAGAGAGAGAATGTGACGCGAATGAGTAAGGTGGAGCTTGATTGACGGCCGGGCTTATCAATTTAAACGACCATGTTAATTTGTGTTTCGTGACGTCGCCGTTGTTCGCGGATCATGTGACGTATTTCATACGTCGAGCGGTAATGTGGGTGTGCGTATATTATACATGTATAGCCGATTATGTAGGTAGTGTGTGGTACGTGAGCTGTACCACATGGTGACCTGAGCAGGTAAGCATTTGTGTTGAGCTCGATAATGGATGAAAATATGTGGAAAAGCCTCAAGTGACCAGAATGGAATTCACGACTTCGGCAACGGAAGGATTTCAGTGCGATCTTGACTCGGATTATCGAGGTGTGCAAGACCTGACACGAAGATATGCAGAATTACTTGATTAGTTATTTTTTTTATTTTTATTAAAATGTATGAAAAATTTTTATGATTCCATAAATATTTAATGTATTTTGATTGAAATTTTCAATTTCGAATATATGTAAGTGAATCTGTTATTTATGAAACTACATAACTCCAAAAAGTCAACTTTTCAGGAGAGACAAAAAACATATTATCTTCGGTTCTTCTAAACCTATCGAATTGAAACTATAGTATGTTGAATACTATCATAAAAGACACCTTTTACAACTTTTACCCAAATTTTCCAATGAAGGATGCGGCAGTGAGCGCGAATCAAAGATTTTGGAGATATGTTGTTTCATAAATGAATGAACGAAATTTGGCCAAAAAATCGTAGTGGGTGAAGGAAATCGTACTTTTCGAGCATTTTTTAACCCATTTTAGGGTGTTTTTCAAATTTGGAATATTTCGACCACCATTTTTGAACTACAGGGTGTCCAAAAAAACGCATATCCGGAAAATTGTAACACAAAACTTGTTAAAAAATTCGAAAAAATTCGAATTGAAATTTTAATGCAAAAAATGGAAAATTTGAACAAAATTATTATTTTTTCATTCAATTTGATGATGAAAAACTTATACCATAAATTAAATCTATTATAAACCTTCGATTATCAAAAACGTTCATAAAAGTAATAGAAAACTATAACGTGAAAACAACACGATAAAACGCGTGGAGTTATGTTGTTTCATAAATGACTGGTACCAAATCTCCATGTTCCCGCCCGAATTTTTGAGTTTTGACATCACCAGTCGACGCGGGAGGGTCAAATTAGTCAAAAAAGCTGAAAAAGCTAAAATGGCCAAAAATGGAGTTATGCAGTTTCATAAATAACAGATTCAAGTATGATCAGCGATTAGCCGGTGACTTGTTTTCATCAGGTTCAAACGGGTTTGGAAAAGACGTAATATTGATTTCTTTCCCGTTCTATAAAATCTGAAGTGCAACATCGCTATAACCCTTCGAAGGAAAGTAGGACAAGCGTGTGAATATTGCCGCTTCTGTCGAATTTTTCACCCAAACATGGAAGTCATTTGCGCAGAATATGTATCCATTTCTGAAGGAAATTTCTGCGAAGGCGAAAAAGCACGAAAGCTTCGGCAAAGTGATGTGAAAGTGTTGGTTGAACAAGAGGAAGAGGTAATATGACGATAGACGGCAGCGGGGGACGAGAGAGGTTGAGGCACTAGTAGATCGTCGAGCTAAGTGACAGGCGGCGATGGCGAATTGATTATGTAATAACGACTCGGATGATTAGGGGAAAGAGCCCCGGGGGGGGAGGGGGAAGTCTCGTAATTGTAGTGTAAATTTTTCATGGATTGACGAGGAGAGGAGTAAAGGGAACGAGTAATTTTCATTTCACGTCGAAGTGACAGTTTACATTATCGAACCGTCGACGTTGTTTCACTCTTTTTTTTGGCGTTTCCGCGTTAAATTTTTCGGTGGTTGTAGGTGACGTACGCACGTGCATGTGCGCGCGCTGGCGTAATTACGTATGTAGGATATAGGACGACCTTGGCGACGATCGGTATGACTGGTGGTCTGGCGGTTTCGCGGTGGTGTTTTTTTTTTTTTCCTGATGGCGTCGTAGATTGGTACTCGGTATGGTATGGGTTGGTGCTGTGGCAGGTGCGCGCTTATACTGGTATATGCTGCCGTCGTGGACGCGGACGCTGCGCGCTGGTAAATTACGCGTACCGTACGCCTCCGGCGTACCTGGCCTGGCGGTGTCTTGTTTTAGAGGCGAGGAGGGTGCGGCGGACGCGTAATTTGGAAGCGTGTTATGGCGAATGAAACGAGCGAGGGATACGTATGCCTTGTTCTAGACGCGAATTTTTTTAAGGCCGGTAATGACGTAGGATGGTGAGCGATATCGATGGCGCGGCTACGTGATTGTGGAGACGAGGCTGGTGGAGAGGTGATCGCCAAGTGTTATCTAGGTGCCGGCGAGCTAATTCGGCGATCGTTCGATTGACGTATTTTCAAACATAACCCGGAGATCTACCATATTGCGTCGCGGCTTCGTGCGAAAAAAAGACAGAAGGAAACGATGCGAGAGAAGGCGTCGACAAATCGGAGATGATTACGCGAGAGATTCGGAGGCCGCGACGACGACGGCGGGAGAAAAGAGAATAGGAGAATATATTAAAAAAGAGCGAAAAACGAGACCGAAGGCGAGGCGCGGGCACGAAGGCGCGAATGTCGCTGTCAAGAGACGAGAAATTTTAATTTCGATTTCGCCGGCGACCGAATTCGTCTTCCCCGCTTCGTCGCTGCGACGATAATTCAACGCGTCGAACGCGCGTAGGCGTCGTACATTTGCCGAAAGCTTCGAGCGAGGTTCCATTTTTCTGCGCGTTTGCGTTTTTTCTCATCGGGTTTTCAGCGTGTGTCAAAGCTGCGTTGTCGAAATGAACGAGAAGGGGCTGGAGTAAGTGGATCACGCGGCGTTTCAGGTGTCCCCGGTGCCTTGCCTTGGCTCGTGTTCGCGCCTTCGGCTGGTGTGATGAGGGAACGTGGGTGTTGGTTGCTCCAACAGAGGAAGTTTCTTCGCGGTGATGATAATTTGGTGAAATTTGAAAAGATACGGAAACGTATTTGATGCAGGAAATGTTCCTCGTTTAATTTCCAAATGATTTTGTTCCACGAGGTTTTCTCTAAAGTCACCTGAAATCTGGTAAAAACCAACGGAGGAGTTTTACGGCGAAATTTTTGAGAAATACGAGAAAACGATTCGTGCAAAATTATTCCTCATTTAATTTCAATTACTTTTGTTTCAAAAGTTTTTCTCTCTCGAGTCCGCAAAAAAAAGGAGGAAAAAACGAGTCGACGAAAGGAATCGAAAAACGAGAGATTTAATTGTCAGGCAACAACATCAAGTGAAATTGTCACAAGAAAGGTTGTTTTTTTAACGAATTTTCTTCGCTTTTTTTTTTCTCACGAATGGTCTTCGCCGTTGTGTCGTACTTCATAATAAAAGGAAAACGCCAGCGTAACGGAAAAGCAGAGGAAAATTAGGAGGAAATATTACAATGAAAAGCTTGGAAGCAAAAAAAAAAAAAGGAAAAAGGAAACGTGGGTTTTTTCTTCGCTTCCTTATTCGTTCAATTCGATATAGGCGAAGTTTCGTATTATTATTAAATTTAATACTGGGTTCTTTTCGTGTAACCTCTGAGCTATTTTTTGCCGCATTTTCGACGTCGTATTTCGAATGGTGCTTTTTTTTTTTTCGCGAGGGTATAAAAATCGAGTTGTAAATGTAGGGAAAAGGTCAACATTCGTGTATTCGGTCGTTCGTTTGCATTATGGATGGAAATTCGTACGCGAAATGGAGGAGCTGGGTAAATACACCGTTGAAAGTTGGGTAAGGGAATAAGTAACGAGTATTTCGAGGTAATTCGATGGGTTTTCAAAAGTACGGAGGAGTGGAGGTAGAGGGAGGCGAATGGTCATCGTGCGTGCTTCTACGTCGATAATTTTTACCACATTTGAGGGAAAAATTTCACGAACCTGTGTTGCAAGGAGGTGAAATACAAGTCGAACCTTTTTTTTGACTATCACTAAGTCCAAAAAGGGATGTTCTAGATTCACCGACTTCCATCCGGAATGACTGATTCGTTTGTGTGATGAATCTGTTTCCTTTCCTAGCGGAGGTCATTTTTGAATTTCGCGTCTTATCGGCGTTCTAATGCAAATGAAGAATGACCTTTTTTTTTTCGTATTGATTTTCTTCTGAAGAAACAAAAGATGATGGAATGAATGTGGCTTTATTTTCGTGTTTTTTGTTACCAACGGGTTGTACGATGAGGGAATCCGAATTCGAGAAAAAATTGAAGAATATGTCTGCAGAAATTTGAAAGAACTGAGAATTGTTACAATCTTGTGATTAAATAAAATTATCACGAATAATAGAATTGTTATTTGTTGTTATGAGGAAAAGAGGAAGACTGGAGAGATTCTCAATATTTTCTATTTTGAAAATTGACGTTTTCTCAAAATCGAATACATTCTGCTATACTTTTTCTTGGAAAAAATAAGGAAAATTTTCAGTCTGCAGTCGGATCATGGGATGGATTCATAATGTAAATAGATAGATAGATTTATTGTTTACTGTTATAAACGGATCAGCGCAAAAAGCGCTATACACGCTGGACAGTCTACAATATTTGAACAATTATTATAACCAACTGTATATTAAAGAATATCTTGGGCTAATCTTGGACGTAGACGTCGATAGGTAGTAGGTTGGGTTAAGGAAACTAACTCCTCAATTTCGTGCATATGTTCTAAGCTATTTTGAGTTAACGTACGTTATGAACGCGAATGAATCAGTCGTTGTAGATGGAAGTCAGTGAATCTAGAATCCCGTCGAAAAAGAATCGCGAGGCGAACGACGAGAATTGGCTCGAAAAATGAAACAAGAGGGTGGTACGGGGAGAGGCAGGAGTAAAGGTGAAAGAAACCGATGTGAATTTCAAATCAAGAGTAAATACGTCGTTATAATTGTACGCTCGGGCGAATCTGGCAGGGGCGTGGTGGCATGGCGACGACAAAGGTTGGTAAATGTCTCGGGCCCGGATCGCGGTGGCGTTTGTACGTCTAGTCGCGTATGTTGGTACTTTGCCCTTTTGCGAAAAAGCGACAGGGTGATGTTGACTTTTGCGTGTGCAGAGATTTGGAATACGCGCGTGGAATTTTGTTGTTGTTGAGCTCGTGGTAGCGATGTGATTTACATGCGAGGTTTATGTAGGGGAGAAGAGGGTGTATGAATTTAAACGTAACGTGATTTTATTCTCGCCGAGTTCTCGTGTACTGGTTTATTCAACTTGGAAAAACAAATTGAAGTTTTTGAAATAGAAGTGAAGCGAATTGTGTAATTTTTTGAGTATTGGTTTAGTTTTATTTTGCTGAAATTCCCTCCTTGAATGTCTTCTCTTTTACCTCCTGTTGTGTGATTTTGTATTAAATTATGGTTTTTTTTTTGGTGAGAAAACGAAGAGTATACTTTTTACAGTTCGTTGTATCAGAGGGGCGAATTTTCCAAGAAGAGGCATTTTATTTTATATGATTTTTTCCTTCATTTTATTCATTTTTTTTCAAATTAGCAGATTATTTAGATTTTTTTCTGTTTTATCGTGTGCTCTTCCTAGTCCACCATCTCCGTACTCGGTTAATTGAATTTTCTTTAAATTCAGAAAGATACGCTACGAAATTCCCAGCCAATGTTGCGCTCGTTATTGTGGCACATAGTGAAACAACGAATATATTTTCGCAAAACGAACACCACCAAAGGCGGTTTCTCATTTTCGATGGAAAGTTTTCGCGAATAATTGTACATTCTGTTGAAATGTAGTAACAATGTGATAATGCGAGCAACAAGAGGAGAAAGAGGAGGGAAATAAGGTAAAAGCGCGTCATCGCGAATACGTGGCTGCGTGTGGTGGGAAAGTTTGTGCGGCGTCGAGATACTGGGACAGGGATGGTGGGTACTTTTTGGGTAGTTCGACGAAGGGGTGTACACTGTACACGCGGTTGATGGATTGGTTAACGTTGGAAAGATACAGTGAGGTGAAAGAAGGCGCACTGGAGCAGACGAGTTGCTGGAGGGATTGATATCGCGCGCGCGGTCGTTCGGGAAAATTACAAGAAACTGGAATTTCGCCTTCGGTGGAGTTCTGGCTGTGTTTGCTGAGCGAGAGTATAAAGAAATACGGATGGGTACGGGGAAGGGGGAGATTGAAATTCGTATAATTGGATGATTTATCGGCGAATTTGACGGACCAGCGGATGAGACGATGTGTCGAATGGAAGACGTTGCGAGTGAGGATTATCCGCAGGTGCTCGTTCGGGAAAATCGAGATTTCGCGAAGACGCGAAGAGCAAGAAGCGAAATTGTACCGAGAAGGAACACCTGAGAACAGTAGGTCGTGAGTGGGTGTGCGGAGGTGTAACGAGAGGTGCCACGAGTATTGATGCGAATGTGAAGAAGGTTCGCGAGCTGAACGGGTTTCGTTTTCGTCGGATGAATTAGATTTTGGTTTTTATTTTCTCATTTTTTTAACGGCTGTGAGCCATTTGGAATCTAATTTTTTTCTGCGGTTGTCTCAAAGAAAAACTTACGAAAGCGAATTTTTCATTTTATTTTGTACCGTCTTGAAACTCCGGAAATTATGCGGGAATTTTAATTTTCGTCATTTGTCTTCCCCTCTCCCCTCTGAGGTGCTTTGATACGTCAGCGGTATCTCCGTGTACTGGCGGCTCGCTTAGGTTGAAATTTTGGGTAAAATGTGCTGTACGTAGAGGGAAGTAATTGATTCGTATTATTCTGGGAAAACAGTCACCCCCTCCCGGTCCCCTCTATCTGCTCTGAGTAGTAAAGCGAAGGAAATTTTATTACCGCTAATCGCAACCTTGGTACTTCGATACGAGGAGTTATTCGAATACGGTATCGAAATGGAAATGAATTAGGACGATGGTCGAAGGACGATTCGCAAACACCATTCACCATCCCTTTTTGCTTTTCGTCCTTGTCTGTACGATTTATTTACGAGTTTCTCAAGTATTTTCGAAATAGCGATCGCGTGCGAGGTGTTCTCTTGGTTTTTTTTTTCTGGTCGCGACGACGGCATACAATGCATTATTAATGTGTGTATGTGTGTACCTTATCGAAAAGGGAAAATAGACAAGCAAGGGTGGTGTAGGTTACGCGGTGGCGTAATTCGTGAGCGTCGTGTGTACTTGCGATAAGTCGCCGAAGGGCGTGTTCGCGCGCATTCGTGGTGCACAGATAACCGAAGACAAATGGTGGTGAGGTGAAGGCAGACGCAGAGACGTCGTCGTGTAATCGAGTGAAAACAGCGAAAAGAAGAAAAGGAAATGTTGGGAAATGGGAAACGCGCGACGGAATATCGGGGTACAGGAAAAAGCATGCAGACGTTCGAGGAAAGGGTTACGGAGGACGAGGGGGGGGGGTTCAACTATCGAAAGTATTTTTCCGATGTTTTGCATGGCAACGACGAATGCTCGGCTGGTGTGCAGGGGCAACGAGGATAATCGACGGTACCGCGGCTCGACGCAGACGACGCCGGTTAAAACGCCGACGTTGACCCCTCCGTCATGTGTCGAGGCCATGGCGGTGAGGGGGGCGGCGACAACGGCGACCGGGACTCATTACTAATACACGTGCACCTCCATTAGCGAATTAAATAGTTTCGATTTGTGTGGTAATGAAAAGCGCGACGTTTTTTGGTCGTGGATACGTGTGTAATTGATTTGCGGTGAAGTTCAAAACGAGCTGATGGGGAAAACGAAGTAAAGGGGGAATTTTCGGGATGTAGGTGTGATCGGGCTGAGGTGGAAATTAACCCGTAAGAGTCGCATTGCGGTTGGTATAATGAAAGAGACGATGGAAATCGATTAAAAAGGGCGATGCGAAATGGAAAACTAAACGACGTTAATGAAATTACCGAGGAAATTATTGGATTTTTGCTTGAATGTAATTTTTGCAATTTTTCGCTATTACTCTCCTCCTTCCCCTGTCATTCTATCCGATAAAATTTCGAAAAAAATCGTACTCTTGGGGGGGAGGTGAAATTTTGGTCATGTGCATCGAACGTATCTCATTGTTTACGGTACCTACTACGTAGACCCACTTACCCCTTTAATTTCATTTGCTTGGCGTGAAAAAGCCAAATATGACGATTGACGTATGGATGGACGGATTCGACGATACGATGCCCCCTCCCTACTCCGCCCTCCTCACCAGCCACGCATTTCGCTTAAGTGCTCGCACCCACGTACGTATCGACAACGGCGTTTCATCTCGATTCATTTTTCGCTTTTTGGAGCGAGATGTGGCGGGCCACGACCGAGAACCGGTCCTGGGCTGCCGCTTTGACGGTCGTCGCGGTCGGTAGCGACGTGCGGCGTTCGTCGGGGGAACTCCTACGCGTGAAATTTGGCGGCCGTAGATGCGGAGCCGGGCTCCCGCCAACGAGACGCGGTACTCGGCGGAGCACGTGTCGAGACGGTCGAAATGCAGCATAACCGAGGAGGTGGTCGGCGGTGCGGAGGCGGCCGATACCGATGAGTGCGAAAATGAGCGAATTTTGTCGACGTTTTGGAAATTTCCAACTGTGTTGTAAACGAAGAGGGAAAAACGAGTGGTAGGGTTCTAGGGTTGTGGTATTCCTCCCCCTCTCCTCATGACATTGATTCTTTATCGTCTAAGAGAAGCCAGCTTGTTGTTGGGTTTGAGAGATTTTGACGAGAGGGTTGCGTATGCGGTTATAATCGTGTCGAATTGACTCCCCTCTTCCTCACCCTTTTTTTTTGGTGGTAGCTACCCTATCTCTGTGATAGGAATTCCTCTGGAGTTATTTGTAATCGATTTCACCGTGTTCGACGATAACTATTTTACGCGCGGATCAACGAAACATTTCCAAACGACTTGGTAGTAACGTTTCCCCCTTTTTTTTGTGTGATTTCAGATAAATTAAATTTTAAGTACAAATGTCAGTAGACAAAGAAGAGTTAGTGCAGCGCGCTAAACTAGCCGAACAGGCGGAAAGGTACGATGACATGGCATCGGCGATGAAAGCCGTCACCGAAACCGGCGTCGAGCTATCCAACGAGGAACGAAATTTGCTTTCCGTAGCTTATAAGAACGTGGTCGGCGCCCGACGATCGTCGTGGCGAGTGATATCCTCAATCGAACAAAAAACAGAAGGTTCAGAACGTAAACAGCAAATGGCCAGAGAATACAGGGAGAAAGTCGAGAAAGAATTAAGGGATATTTGTTACGATGTTTTGGTGAGTACACTTTGTAGTATTTTTTTGAAGGGGAGGGGCATGTATTTTCTAACGATTAGATTAACTCGGGATTGCGAGGGGAACGGTGCACGTACCGGACGCTCGGATAGACGCGTTAAAAACCAGAATGACAATGAACCGGACAATTACTATTCGATGGCGGAATGCGAAACGAAATGCGCGATAATATCGACGTGTATCGAGAGTCGAGGTGAAAAGAGAACGTGTAAGAGTGACGTACGGCGAGAGGAGTATCGAAGAGGAAACGCGTATCGCGTAGACAAGCAGCGAGCCGATGGAGTGGCGTTGTGGGAGGACAAAGAGTAGGTAAATTTTTTCATCGTGAGTCACACCGCGGAGTTTATGGGCTGTGGCTGGAAAAAGATCGGATGCAATGCGCGCGGCGCAGATGTCGAATATGGCGCGGTTTTTAAACAATCGAAGAGTCGACGTGCATAGCTGCATAATTACAAGCGTCGGAAACTATCGCGATGGCCGAAGCGACGAGGGTACGCAGCTAAAAAGTGATTTCCAATTCGGGCTTAATTTGGGTGAAACCTTGAAGCGCGAATCGATGATTCAGTAATCTCGACGATGGTGATAACGTGTAGTCGTGTGAGATATGAGATAAGCATGCATCGTGAGTCAGTTCGTATACAAATGACGAAGTTTTATCGGAGAAATTTTTTTCCCAGCGTAGTTTTTTGGTATTTTTGATAAAGAAGACGAGATAAGGTGGGATAAAGGAAACTTCGATGGTGGATTTTGAAGCGTTTGTAGATAAATGAAACCGCGATGAAGGTTGAGGTTTCGAATTGCGGGCTTGTGTGCGAAATTATTCGATTATCGGACGACCCGCCGATGGTCAACATGAGACGGCGTTGTTAGGTCGAAATATTTCGTTATATTTAGCAAAATGCATGCACTCGACGAGAGATATACGGGTTCGTCGTATACGGTGCATATTTTGTCGCTGTCGCTGTTTTTTTTATGACGTATGTCGTTAAAAAGGCAAATATGTAAAGTACGTTTACTTTTTATGCATGTACGTATTACGACGAGTAATTTGTTCGATGCTCTCCGGCCGTATGTACATTGTATTTTTATATGTGCGCCAACGCATACACACAAACATGTACATGTAGTGAAATTACTCGTATACGAGGCCGAATAAAAAACCGAAACGTCGGCGCGAGTAGATGTCATCGCGCGGATTTATTTTTAGAGCGTAGAATCATACCAGATGGTGAGATTTTGCGCGTCGGGACGTGATCGTTGGTGTAGCGAGTAATCGGACATGTAGTTGATGATTTTTGGTTGGAATTTTTTAGTAGTTTGGCGTACGGCGGCGGTGGTTTGCGAAAAGGAAGATTTCGATGTTGGACTGAGCGGCAAGGACATGATTTTTGTCGGTGAAATTGATCATAAGTAGTTCAACTTGTCGAGAAATGTTCAATGGTATTTGTCTCAATTAGATGAGCGAAGTCGTTCGTGAACGAGGGAACTGATATTCGAGTAAATCGTTTTGCCGTGTTGAAAGAAGTAGTGTAATTTTTGCGCAAAAATTTTGATTAGCACGAGTCATGGTCAGAATTGATTCTTTTTTGTGAACGAATCATTCGCGAACGAAATTTGACCCGGATGTAATTACTTTAAATCGTGAATGTGAGAGCATATTGTATTTATAAAATTCAACGTGAGAATAAAGCGAATCGTTCGCGAACGATGAATCAGTATTTTCAGCAGTACAAATGAATCGTTTGTAACTAATGAATCGACTTTTCCGGTGATTTAGACAAATCGTTCACGAACGAGAATTCAGTTTTTCTTGTGATATGAGCGAATCGTTTGCGAATGATGAGTCAATTTTCCCAGCATTGTGAACGAATTGTGTACGAACGAAAGTTTCATTATGAGAGTTTTGTGATTAGATGAAATTTTGATGAATATCAATAAGACAGCGAAATTGATTCTTCGTTATGGGCGAATCGTTCGCGAACGAATTTTGGCGGAGTACAATTGTCTGTTTTTGAATGTGGTTGCGCTCGATTTTCTAGAGATTTGAGTCTACGTTGAGGTGAATCGTTCACGAATTAAGAGTCGATTTTGCCAACATTAGGCGCCAATTATTTGCGAACGAAATTAAGGTTTTTAGGGGGTTTTACATTTGAACATCGCGTAATCAAGTTTTATCGACGAGCAAGTCGTTCGCAAACGATGAATCGACTTTGCCTGCAGTTTGCGCAAATCGTTCGCAAACGAAATTGTTCTGGTGTGAGATTTTACGTTTGAATGGAAATTTATTTTCGCCAATTTCAGTGAACACAGATTTGTTCCAAAATCAAGTCATTTTGACGAACGAGTGGTTCGCGAACGAGAGCACTTAGCGTGGAACTGTTGACGAACGATGAACTCATCTCGACAATGAGCGCGAAGAAATCGTCCGCGAACGATAGTTGGTGGAGATTCTTGAAGACGTCTGGAAAGGTGTTATGAACGAGTTTGCCCGTACGCGTTGATTAGCTTCTGCAATCGATGGAAAACGACACGGTCGAAAGATAATTCATCCGCTAAGACAACCGAACGAGGATAATTCGCGAAATTTTTTTCATCCAAGAGCAGCGCATTGTTTTTCTTTCATTTGGCGGTTTTACTTTTACAGTTATGAACGATTTTCGTGTCGATGAATTCTAACGGCGTTTTGTGCGCTGTCTCTTGCGCACGGTGGGAATTTTTTTCGGTCTGTGTAATTTTTTTCTCTGGCGAGTTGTATATCGTGTACGTACGACGAGACGTGACACGAATGGTGGAGACGAGGCGCGAAGTAGCGGAGTTTCGATGGACGGGTGGTGACGTGAGTGGAAGGTACGAGAGATACTTTGACTTGCGAAGATGTCGGTGACGCGATTAGTGATGGGCGAGTACATCGCGGGTACCTGGTATTATTTACGTTTTTTTGTGAACGTCGTGACGGCTGGGAGGTGAGGGGTGCTTATTTGACGAAGACAAGGAGATAAATGAAGGAGAAATGAAAGAACGAATGAAATATCGCGATAATAATGAAGGAAGACGGCGTATAATGACGAATTATCAGGTGACGTATTCGGTGGACGGGGGGGTGCATCTGTTTACCGCGTACGTCAAACGAGTAATGAATATGCGTGTGATTTCCGATAAATACGTGCGAATTTGACGAACGTCGAACGAACGTATTGTTAATTTTTTTCGGGTTGTTTTTTCATGTCGTTTCTCCGAATTAACGCTGATTTTCGCGTCGTTGCGATGGTCAGTCGTATGTAGTAGTGGGTCATGTTGCCCCCCTTCCCCGCCCCGTCGATCCATTGATACCACTGTCGTCGTTGAGTATACATATTTTTCACGTGTTTCATGTTCCGGTCGATTTACAATATCAAAGGAATTATACGCTATCTCGAGTTGTTGTTGGTTGAAGGGTATGGAAAAAAGAAAGCAAATACAGAAGCAATAACGTCGAACCGCGTAAAACACGATGGAGCGGGGGTTTGGGGATGGAGAACAGGGGTTGAAAAAAATACTCATAACGGCGGCGGTGGTATCACGAAGGAAAAATAACAACAGCAATACGAGTATCTGCGTGTTTTCGATATCGCACTTACCAGTCGAAGACAAGGGTCGAAGGATCGATCGATAAGACGTGTCGAGTTGCGAATTTTCATGTGCTTCGTGTGTGGATATAGCGGCGTGCTTTAAGTCTTACCCCCTTCCGGTCGCTGTTTCTTCGAGCGAAGCTTTTTTTTCGTCGACTTTCGTACGGGTATCATAAGAGGCGCTTGGGATAGGAGCGTTATCTCGCGTATGTAATCGTCGTTACGAAACTGTTCTTTTTTTTTTTGCGCAATTCTCATGTGCACGTACTTCGTAGCTCGTATGTGCGCGAATTTCCGCCTCTTGTTTGGCGAAGGTATTGTTGCGTGGAGCGGTGGCGGAAAATAGTTATCTTCGGAGTTAATTAAGGGCGAAAGACGAGGCGGGGTGTTTTTTCCTCGTTTGTAATTAGCGACGTCGAATAGCGTTGGTTTTGCTTTTTGCGTCTCTCTCGTGTTATCGCACGATTTGTTATGCTGGTTTGATTGTTTCTTTTTTCGAGATGCGAAGTCCAAGGTGGAATTGATTGTGGCATGGTGAGTCGATGAGAGATGTGTGATTAGTGGGAAAATTCCGCTGAGCGGAGTTCAGTTTCGTGTGAGTTTCGATATGATATTTGACGTCGGGAGAGGAAAAGGGAACGGGGTGTAGCAATGGTGACTTTGATACTATTTCATGTTTTGGTGGGTTTTTGTTACAAAGTCGTTGGAAAGTCTTGAAAAATACTTTTTTTTTTTCAATTTAATCAAATGATGAAAAATTTTCGAAAATTTCATAAAAATGTGTGGAAATGGAGATGATTTTTGAAGAATTTCGAAAAGTATTCAGTTCTTTAATGTTTATTTTGCTCAGCGAATTTTCATTTTTTTTTTGTTACTTGAAATTGATTCAAATGATATAATTTCTTAGAGAAATTGATGGGTCGTAGTAAAATTCTGGCGAAAAAGCAGAATTTTTCGCTGCATCAAACAGGTTTTCTAAAAATGAAAAAAGAAAAAAGGGTTGCAATAATTACAAAACATGTACATGAAACGCGACCCAAAATAGCTCAAAAATAATGAAAATACCCAAAACTGGTCAAGCTAAAAAAACGAAAAATTGATAAAACATGCTTGAAGTGTGGTTTTGCTCTCCTCCCACCGATTTTTCGATGCATTGGATTCCCTAAAAATTAAGGATAAATGGGTTGCAATAAATTGATGCTAAATGTTTCTCAAGTTTCATATTCAAAATAATGCTCAAAAATTGATTAAATTACTAAAAATTGTTGAAACATTCGGAAAAAATAAAATTTGACTCCCCCCTCCCCTCATACTGGTTGTTTGCGGTGTTACATCTTCTAAAAATTGAAAGCAATAAATTACTGCGAAATATACTTGAAATTCGACGCTCAAAATTCATGTTCATGAAAGTTGAAAAATGCTCAAAAACTGATAAAATTACAGAAAAATGCTGAAACATTGAGAAAATGGGATCTGGCCTCCTCTTCCCCTCACCCTCATATTGATTTTTTGCTGCATTACATTTTATAGAAATTGGCTGCAATGAAGTAATACAATATATTCTTGAAATTCGACTCTCAAAATTGATGCCTAAAAAAGCTGAAAAATCAAAAAAATGCTCAAAAACTGATAAAATTACAGAAAAATGCTGAAACATTGAGAAAATGGGATCTGGCCTCCTCCTCTTCCCCTCACCCTCATATTGATTTTTTGCTGCATTACATTTTATAGAAATTGGCTGCAATGAAGTAGTACAATATATTCTTGAAATTCGACTCTCAAAATTGATGCCTAAAAAAGCTGAAAAATCAAAAAAATACTCAAAAATTGATGAAATCATAAACAATTGGTGAAACATTTAAAAAAGTAAGATCTGGCCTTCCTCCTCCTCCCCCCACCCTCGTGCTGATTTTTTGCTGCATTACATTTTCTAAAAATTGGCTGCAATAAATTGATATAAAATATACGCTTAAATTTGACGCTCAAAATTGATGTGTAAAAAAGCTGAAAAATCAGGAAAATGCATAAAATTGGTGAAACATTTGAAAAAAAGAGGTCTGGCTCCCCTTTTCCCTCGTACGGTTTTTTTGCTACATTATATTTTCTATAAATTTGAGGGGAAATGGGCTACAACGAAGTATGGTAAATTGCTTGAAATTCGACGTTCGAAATTAATGCTCAAAACAGTTGAAAAAAATCTTTAAAATACTGAAAATTTGATGAAATTACAAAAACGTTGTTCTGGTATCCCTTTTCCCTTCTTTCGCCTTCTTCAGCGCTTTTCACAAAAATGCGGTGAATTTGAATTATTTTTCAAGAGTTATATTTGGTTTCGTTCAATTTCTCAGTAATTATTTCAATCGAATTTAACGCGGTCGTTACAAACATTAGGTATAAAATTCATCAGCAGTCGATAGGATGTTGTGACGTCACTGGATGTTTGCGCTTTTCCTTATCGTGTCTTTTATCGCGGCCGTAACGTCGTACGTACTCGTATTTTATAACTTTATACGCGTACATATTAAAATCGATAAATATCTCCGCTGGTAGCGGCGAGTTTTTATCGTATTCGGCGTAGTTATTGGATAACGGAAACGTCGATGGTGTATTTTTCGTTTGCTCGTGTATTGCCGGGCGTGTGTTTGTTTGGAATACGTTGATTTACGAATATTGAAAAAAACGTTCGGGATGATATCGACGCGGGATATTCTTCGGAATTCGCTTCGTTGTTGCGTCATATGTGGCTGCGGAATCTGGCAGAGATTTGGAAATCGACGCGTACACGTGAGGCCCATCTATCGATTCGGGAGAGCGTATTTGACGTGGGAAGGTGTTATCGGAATTACGACTAGATGATTTTGATATCTTGATTTTGTAATTTATTTTTCCAAATTTGCTCCTTCGACGAGCGACGATGATGAGAATACGACGGAAGAGTAGGATGTACGATGCTGTATAGGTAAGATGAGAAAATACGAGGTATCCTAATGACGTGTTAAGGCGTAAGAAAAAAGACGGCGCGAAGTAGAAGTAAAATGGAAAAACGAACGATGATAAATTTCGAGTGAAATTAAAACAGACCTCGATTCGAGTAAACGAGCGACGAAATACGAAAAGAAGGAAATCGGCGGGGAAGCTTTTAAAGAAATGAACACGACGGAGCGTGCGGGGAGACGGAAATGGAAAGTAAAAGCGAGCAAAATTCAGCAAGATGGGAAATAATTTTATTGTGTCGGAGGTGCGAGAACGTAGGACGAACGCGTTTAGTTCGTTAAGGTTTTCAACATCGAGAGGGAAGTTTGTTTGCGGAACGAAATAGTGATTTTTTTCAAGGTGTAATTACGATTTCCATGAATTGAGAGGTTGAAAATTACGAAGACTTTTTTTCAATTTTTGACGAATTTTTTGTTGATTTAATTATTTTTGTTTGGAGAAGCATAATTGGATGCGTGATGTTGGATGGATGTTTAACGTCGCAAGGTGGAATTGCGGTGAATGGTTCCATCTTTTTGATCTGTGGAATTTGCAGAGAGAATTTAGCGGACTTTAATTTTCAATTGAGGAATTTTTTCGATGAAATCAGTTTTGCAAGTGTTGGAAGCAAAAAACTGAACTTGAAAGCTTCGAGTGATGTTAGTATCTGTGGACTCCATTTTGTAGAGAATTTACGGGCTTCAATTTGGAACTGAATTGTTTTCCCGATTGAACCGGTTATTACGAAGATGCAAACAGAAAATGCATTCCAGAGGATAACATCCACAGAGAAGAGGGCTCACAAACACGATATTTATCCTGGATTGATATGCTGTGGTTTTATGGATATGCAATTCTGGATGCACTGTACTAAATTTCAGCATTTCCTCTCACATTTTGCAACCTCGGAGCCAATTTCAGGCTGAATCGACTAGACTAAGAAGTATGGATCGCGAAAAGATTCGAAAGGATTCAAGAATGAGAGAAGCACCATTCGTCCGATGTCTGCGTTGTATCGCGAATTGTAAAAAAATCAATTCCTCTTCACGATTAAGTCATTAAGGCGTCATTTGATGGAGTCACGAGCGTTCCTGCACGTTTCACTCGTCTTCGATCCCGCTATTCGCCATTATCGCCCATCTTCGACGGCGTTCGTGTGGAAACAAAACCAACGCTGCTTCTGGCTGGAGAAAGAAACGCGCTAAATGGTACCTTATCGGTAGATGCCCACAAGTCAACCAGCGTACAGGGTTCACGTGTCTGGCAACCGCGTTCCGCATGTTAGACAGACCACAACGTGTAGCGGCGACATTGCTGTCGGTAAAATTGTCGTACATCTTGGTTACCCGCACCGGGACGCTTACCGGAAGCTAAGCACACTCTCGGTGCTCTTCTCTGGCTCTTGGAGACGCTGCACGTTATCCGATTCAGTTTTGGGATGGCGGATAATTTGGGTGTATGAATGTGGGAAGAATGACGGTGGCGCTGTGTCGACCTCCATTGGAGTAACATGTGTCCCAGTAAGCAACGCCCTTGTCGGTACAGGTGACGTACGCCCTTTATTGTTGCTTCTGTTTGACACCCTTCCTGAGGGAGCCTTGTTGAAATCGCGTCGGGTGTATCGATGTCACGTGGAATCCTTCGCTTATGTTGATAGATGGATGGACAATGGTATTCCAGATGTACCGCACCTCATGTCATTGATCCTTTCTTTTCCTTGCTTCCTTCTGCGTTCTTGCAGATTCGCCAGGTCGTCATGTTGGGCTTATCTGATGACTATCGATGGTCATAAACTATTTCTTGCTATCGAGTATCTTTAAATCTACTCAGATGTTTATCTGCACACCTTACGCATCTTCGATATGCCATCACCGATTCCGCAGACAACTGGAAAGACCTTCGATGCGATGCAGATAACGGAGAAGACATCGAGGTACTTGCCAATGCGCATATCTTCGGCTTGGCTGACGACGTGGTGCAGCGCACAACTGCGCAATACGCAGCTCGATACGATCATTCGACAACTTCCCTCCTCGCCCTTTCGGCTTGTTCGCCGATCTCCTGCTGATTCGCCTGTTCGCGACCGCTTCCGCCCGAGCCGCACTGGCTACCTTACCATCGGCGATTACGATTGTCCCACGCATTACAAACTGCTTATTGCACCGGCTGACGTCACGACGTGGTGGTGCGGCGTCGCGACGCGCATATAATGTATCGAGGTCGTTGGTAAACGTCGTCGACATCGTATGGAAGCCATTAACGCTCGCGTACATCTACACGCACAATCTCGCCGCCTTTTCACACACGGAGCAGAAAACCGCCATTAGTCGTGAACTTGGAGCTGGTTGTTGTTGCGGACACGTCCAGTAGTGGAGATCGCCGCGTTGTGCTGGCTCGCCATCTCAATGTCGTCCGCGGACACTGTCCTCTTCGGGGCCTGCATACCACATCGCGTATGAATTTATTGCAACATGTATGCCGGTGAGGTGCGCGGACCGGGGAGATGGTGAGAATTGACGTGTTTGAGCGTAGTCAAGCAATACGAACCTGTTACGTAACGGTAGTGCGCGATGGTTTGGCTTGGCCGATGGATTGGACGATAACACGTCTCAATGAGAGATGGTCGGGTTTACCTCGTGGTTCTTGGTACCTCCTCAGTCGGTGATCTCAGGATGCTATACGCTTCCATGTTCTCGAACCTGTGTTCAAGATGCATTCTTGTTCCGAGTAAGCAGCGTCTCAAGCGAATTTTCGATCCTTGATGTGAAAGTGTCCGGCTGACGAGGGAGAAATTCGGTTTTTTCGATTTTCCGCAAGAACCGTTGAAGATAGAGGAAAATCAACTTTTTTTTAAAGGTTTTTTCCAATAATTCCACACCAGGAAGATCACCCATGCTCAATGTTTTATTGCCCATATTCTCCCATACGAAGGATCCAGCCCCCTGTGAACTTCTACAACATGGCGGCGTCGAGATGGAAACACTTTCTATTGAATGATTCTTTAAGTGGTTTGGCGAGCGCTTGCGAAGTTACCCAAACATGCACGAGTTTGCCAACAAAATTTTGGAAAAGTAATTTGAAAATTTTAATGAAAATTTAGCGAGTAATTTGATGGAAAAACAGAAGTTTAACCTTGAGCGTTAATTGAAAGTTATTTTTATTTGTCGAATTTTCCCCTAATTTCAGAGTTTTTTCTTTTTGAAAAACTAAATTAAAATTTACAATTTATTTATTTTCGTGTTTATTATATTAATCGTATTTTTTATTCGAGATCTGTTGCTTTAAAAAACGATGCTGTTTAATTTGAAATATGTTGTTGAATTTTAACAAGAGTAATCTTGACAGTTATATTAAAAATGTTATTAAAATGAGTTTGCAAGGGTGACGTCGAGTTTTGAGATTTAAATTTTATTATTATTTTTAATTTCGAAGCTGCGACAAACGATGATCGCGTCGAAAAGGAGGATAATGGGAGCTAAAAACCGTCCGAAGTCGATTGTTGGAAAAGCGTCATTATGGTAATCTCAAATGGAGATTTTTTTTGTCCAATTCCACGATGACTATCGTAAAAGATCAAAGCTCGGTCAACGTATTTAGAATGGTTTATTTTTCTGAGCTTTACGAGCTTTCGTTTCGACATACCGAGCATACTTGTGGCCTCGCGAGCGCACTTGGCAACTCGTAGCGCGACCCGACGTCGAGCCGGGAATCTCCGCGATGCTGTGGCGGCGCGGGGATGCGGACGTAGGCGCCTCGCTTTGCGGAACTCTGGTACGGTCGTGTTCGCGCGGTTGTTCCGGTGCATCGGCGAAGACACGGGAAACGATGTGAAATCGAGATGAGATACGAGACGGCGACGAAACGAAGAGGGTACGGTGGATTTGTAAAGTAGCCAAGAAGTTTGCGGATGCGTGGCGGAGCGACGGATGACGCGACGAGTATGCTGAATACGTGTATTTTGTGTCGGATGATGGACCGATGGAAGACTGGTTGAAGTGGGTCGTCGGCGACGACCGTGGCGAGCACGCGGTCGCGACGACGAGACGTTTCCGCGTTAATCACGAAAGCAGACTATTGACGGATGATACCGAAGAGGTTGTTTGGTTATCGAGACGATATGCATGGTGTATATTTTGACGTCGCGAAGGACGCCGGACGCGGTATGAAATAATGGCGAAATCTTGACGGAGTCTCCGGTGTCCATCGACGGTTCGCGGTTCCTTCGACGCGAAGCCGGCCGGTGAGATGCGGCGAAGAAAGAAAAAAATTCGGAAGAGCCATGTTGCCAGGTGGAACATCGCGACGGTAACGACCGACGAGGCGGTGGAAAGGTACGGCGTCGGTGACGGTATCGCGTAGCAGCGTGCGGCGTGTTCGCGACGACGACGCGTCGCGTATAACGTCGAAGTATGTGCTGGTTACGTCGGAAACCGTGGTGGTGACGAGAGACGGGGCGCGTAGCGTCGACGGTGTCGGAGGAGGGCCGAAGACGGACGAGG
>QBDW01002456.1:0-11587 GCA_003261595.1 Maconellicoccus hirsutus
TTTTCACCCGAATGATTCGAAATTTTGGCCATAGGCGGAGGTCGTCTGACGTCTGCCTAAATAATGTTAATTTTTTCAGATTTTTTCGATCATTTGAACCTTTTTCAACCTTTCTCCCTTCTTTTAAAAAAAGAGATAACAGCAAAAAAAATACCACGTCGCGTGTCCACGCAGTAAGCATCTACAAGCCAAAAATCAGAATTTTTGGTACTCGGACCAGTGATGGTGACGTTCGCAAAAACGCTCGAGTTCTTTTTTTTTTTTTTGAACGAGTTCGCGTTCACGTTCAATTATCGCGTTGGGATTGCCTGCGAAGCTCAACTGTAGTTTGGCAACGTTGTATGATGTAGTTCCCACTGTGATAAGAGCGGACTTTTGGTGCTCAAATTTCAAGAGAGAACAAAATCTACCTGTGTGATCGTTTTCAATTTATTTCGTGTTAGTTGGCTCCTTTCAAAGAGAAATCACTCAGACCTTGGTACCTCCTGACAGAGAGGGTAGGTTGGGTTCACTGTTACACACATGGAAACGCAAGGACTGCCCACATCGGTCGGAGGAGCCGAAACACAGCCACACAATGGCGAGTGAGAATCTAAAAGTGCTACAAATTAATCTTGGGCACGTACAGCTCGCCCAAGATAGCTGCTTTGCATTCGCCGTGCAAAACAAAGTTGACATTTTGCTGCTCTCTGAACCATACTTCAACCCGCGCATTTTTCAAGCTCACTCTAAACCGTAAGTGCACAGGTTTCAACTGAAAACCAACGAAAACGCCAAAAAACGCAGTAATTTTTGAAAACTAACGAAAATTCATTCTGCAGATCACCACTACAAAATAGTAAAACCTGTACATGAAAATAACTTTTGTGAAAAAAGAAGAGGAAATTATGCAATAAAATGACGAAACCATTGAGAAATTCGCAATTCAATTCTCATCCGCGAACGTGAAGTTCATGACTCGTTCGCGTTCACTGAAAGAGAACGAGTTCACGTTGGCGTTCTCGAAATTCGAACGCGTTCATATTTACGCTCTGAACATTCACGAACTTGGCGATCACCGGCTCGAGCACATATAAAACCCCTCAAAAACTACCTTTGAGGTCATTTTCAAGGCTAAACCGAAGAATTAGCTTTTTCTTCGTTGAAATATTTTTCAACGCGATTAAGAGATCAAAAAGAAGAAAAAACTTCGTATGCAATGCGTCCAAAACATGGATGGCTTTAGGGTGATAAAATATTGAAAAATCGCTAACACACGCCCGCCAATCAGACACCGGCCACGTTGCATTAGCGGAAGACGACGTACGCTTACGCGCTACAACCGCTTTCATCATGAACGCCCGTTTGAAAATTGCGATTGCAACGAAAACGAAAATGTTGTATGGTCAAGAGGATAAAATTTTCTCAACCACGTCGTCGCCTAGGAAAAAGATTACGAAGCAGTCCGTCACAGCTCGATACGATCATCGTATTAAATTAAAACGCAGGAACCGAATAATTTATTCGCTTTATTCGCATATCTTAATTCGTTTCCTGGCAATGCGAGACACGAATAATCCGACTATTACGACCCCTTCGTGATTTTCATTACGTTTTTCGTTCCATACCCATCGTTTTGGCTATCTACGGCGCAAAACTCGCCTCATCCGCGCGATAAATTCGCCGAAAATAGATAAATTTCGCGATAAGCTAACAAACTCGTCAACAATCGGTTCGAACGTGGATCAAAGAAAAAACTCGGGTACAACAAAGCCGAATTACTCGTTGCGAGTAATCGTTCCCGAAATGAAGATCTTCCGCCAATGAAATTTGATTATCTTCACCGAAAGCGATACCAATCGAAGGTGTCATTAAACAAGGCTCGGACTTGCACGTCCTACCTTCCCTTACCGCGTAACAAATCAGAACTCATCCCGATCGCAGAGTAAATTTAAATAAAACTACAATCTAAATATGGATCAAGCTCTATCGAAACGAAATTCTAAAAATCAACATATAGCATCGAATATAAAGCAAAAACGAACTTGCGTGAAATTACGCAAAACAAACACGCAAATACCCGTACAAACGGAAGCAAACGCGATCGATAAGCTTATGCGACTAATTTGAATAAAATTTGATGAAAAATTTACAATATTATAAATCCATTACGATCCGTACGCGGCAAGCAAATCAATGTGCGCATATGTGTTGTTGTCCGAGTACATCGTAATTTCCAATGTTCGAGATTCGAATGAAATACCCAAATAATCCTATATTCGGGTCGAATAAATTTCTCCCACTTTTGCGCGTCTATTTCGATTTTGACTACCAACGACAAAAAAATACGTCGTTCAAATAATTCTGTCTCGTTTAGAATTTACGTTCAATTTTTTGCTATCACCTTCGAACGGTAATTGGTATCGTGTTTCGTTCAAATTCGTATGTTTATAGTTTTTCGTTCTCACAGCCGTGAAATGTATGTACACTTCGCCGTGAAAAATATTTTCCATAACAAAGCGATGAACAATGGCGGAATTCTATTTGCCGGAAGTGCTTCAGCGATTGACACAGTAAGATATAACTCGAAGATAAGAACTCTAGATGAGTTGAATTTGGAATGAAAAAAAAAACTACAATGTACAATGCTCATAATTATAAATACATATACCCGTTATCTAAATATTTCTGAGCGAAAAACATTTATCAATCAGAGTTAAAAATTTGTTTTGATTTCACTTCAAGCCAAAAACTCATAGCAGTACATTTCAACGCAGCAAATTACAATGATTCGCTTCTTGAGAATGGCTCCTCTATCATCGCCAAAATAAGGCATAAGAGCGATGTCGACCAACGATATCACTTTGTTCGGATCATCCGACATTTAAAAGCGCATTATACAATGAACAAATTTAGTTACATATAGTAATTTACGTCAATTATGAAACGCATCACGAGGTGAACCGGTTAACCTTAAATGCAAGACTCTCGTAAACCTTCCCAAATAAAAAACAATTTATAGGTAAAAAATTATTCGTAAACTGTCACATGTATTACGCCCTTCAACAAAGTTACCATCGTTCAATTAAGGAACATCGATATCGTCGAAACGCAAGGACAAAATGAATAAAACACGAAACCTTACACTCGTCGTGAACGACTGAATAATTTCATTCACAAAGCTATAATTTCGCAATGATTGTAAAAGATAAACAAGAGCCGAGATTAACCTATCGCGTTTCATATGACAGACTCGAACGCTATTGATATCAATAAAACCTCTACGTTCCACGGAACAGTGCCGAAAAAAGAAAGTTAAACAAGATAGGAATAACCGAATAACGCAAAATTATCAAATAAAGTTTTAAAAACATAGCTCTCACACTCACACACGTCCAAAATCCAAAAATATTGCACGAGTCCACGAGATACTACTAGAACGACATAATGTGAAAATGATAACGGAACAAAAACAAATAATGGTTTAAGGTAATGTAAACACAACGGAATATTTTCAAAAATACTAAAGACGAAAAACACTCACCATTTATTGACCAAATGTGCGAAGGTAAAGATCGTGCGGTATATACTCGTCCTAGTCCAAGACTTAAACCAATACTAGTTCCTAAAGGACTATCCAGCGAACGATCGTCTGTAGAGTTACTCTCTGTATCAATTGTTTCAATTTCACATTGCACTTCTCCCGAATTAGCAGTTCTGTTGACATTTTCGCGTCCATCCGGTACGCTGGACAACGATCTAGCTCTTTGTCTATCGGCCGAACCGAGACTTGGAATAGAATGCAGTAAATTAAATGCACTACTGGCAACTACGTCTGAAGCACTTCCAGTGGAAAAGCTCCTATCGCGAGCACTTGCATCGTCACTATTTGCTGTACTAGCTTTAGCACCCATCACTGAATATCACCAGCAATGTACCACTAACTAATACAAACTTATAAAACCATTCACCATTTATTAAACACATTAATTTAATCTTTTCACCAAAACATCATCACACCACCACCTCGAAATGGCGGCCATATTGCACTAATTCGAAAATTTTCATTTTACTACGACTAAAGTAGATAATACATGAAAACGTAGACACGCGTTCGCAAGGTTCTCAATTATTTCAGTTATAGAAGAACGTCAAACGTCACAAATTCCAAAGTTCCGAAATTTTTTTCAGAAAAGTTGTAGCATTAAAGATCACGGTTTCTTCAAAATACTTCCACAGTGTAGCCAGATGCCCGTTTCGAATTTCTCGACATAAAAATGAAATTTCGCTTTCAAAGAATCCGAAACCTTTTTCTAAAAGTTTTAAACTTCCAAACTTGAAACATTTCTTTGAATTTTTTAAAGGTTGAGGTGGAAGATTACTAATGAGAATAACTGGCTAACTGAATGAAATAAAATAAACGGTAAACGTGTCGAAAAAGTTTTAATTATTCTTTACAGTCACAATTATTTATTCTTAAGAGTAAATTGTAACTGTAAAAAACAATCAAAATTTTTTCGGCGCATTTATTAGCGCAATTTCGAGTTAATTCTTGCTGCTCAATGAAACAATGAAATTTATTTATGAAAATTTACTTTAAAACTCTGTACATGAAAAACTTAAAAAGTAACTTTTATATACAATAAATAAAAAATTTATTTCATATCACAAGTTCAAGGGATTCCGTCAATATCCCAAAAACTTGAACCCGTTCTTGTACGTTCGAGTAAGCTAAAATGCTCACGTGTTGGCTGAAAATCAAAAACAAGATAAATTATAGTACAACGTTATTCCATCATTAAGATGGACTCGTATCAAACTTGATAGTTCGATTCGCTTCACGAAACCATTCATAAAAAGCTTAGAATTAAAAACAAAAAACCAAGAGGAAATTTTCCATTTGAGTACACTCCCGGAAATCGAAAACTTGTCATCTTCACCGAAACTATAGGAAATCGAAATATGACAGAAATCAGAATAATCTAGCAAGAAATTTAACACATAAAAATCACAACCAGACGTAAAGTCATTAGATAAAGGATTGACTGTTCGCTAATAAATGTACACACTCTCTCTCTAGCTTAATATCTCCGCAAAAATCATCGACGTAAACGAATAAAATAAATAAGTAATAGAGAGCGATTAAAAATTACGAAGAAGGTTGGTAGAAAAAAAGAACGAAAAAAAAAAAGGAAAACAATAAACGACTAAAAAACGGCTACGCGGTATATAAATTGTTGCGAGGTGCACATTACGCGCCGATGGAAAAATTTTCATAATTTGAAACTTAGAACCTCGTTGTAGCGAACATAATATACATCTCTTAAAATAAAAGCCTGCTATGCTTCCATAGGAAAACAATACGATTAAATCTTCGGCACAACGGCGATTTTCATTCAGTAACGATCGTTTTTATGGATTTTCTGTTCTGTTCTGAAACGACGCAGTACATCATTTTCCGGAATATCTTCGGTGACTATTTCTTATTTCTAATAAACATAATCATGGCGTAAAATACCAAGGTCGGGCTCGAAAAATATTTCAAATTGAACGAAGAGAAGAAAAGAAGTAATCCGATCAAATCCTACAGGCTAACAGTAACGGCACTTCCGATTCACAAAATATAAAATTCATCGAGCAAACGGAGTTTGACTTTTTTTTCTATGGAACCAGTAATACTCGAACTGGAAGGGCGAGTTAAAAACAATTGATAATAAATTTTAGGACTATGTGGTCTGCAAGTCGTGAACGCAATGCTATTTCCTTTCTGAATTTATAAATCTTAGTATTTCTTTCTTGCGTAATACCACCGTAGCATTTCGTCTCATGTGCCAGTTGTAGCGAGGATGGAGAAAATTCGCAACCTACGAAATTGACTAACAGTATTTGGCAACAAATCTGAGAATAAGGGTCCGCGCTCCATCATCAAATAAATCGATATCTTTTCAGGAGACCCAAATTTGATTAGTTTGCAATGGAAGACGGCTTTTGTAACGCAGCCGATATTTTTCGGAATAGCATGTTTATTTCTGCGCGTGGAATCATGCACACAGATAGTTGTTTAAATTTGATTCATTCGTATCTATTTCACGTGAATTCTTCTTTATATTCACAAAGACACTTCGGTATTTTCCACACGATAAATTTTTCATCATTATTCTTCGTGGGTCTCCTTTCGTTAATTCCTGTCAGTTCTTCGCTTCGATGAAATCTTGAGTATCCGGTTCACTGGGCAGGACGGGCGACAGATAATTTCGTCGAGCTAGCTTTGCAATCGATTTTCGACATTTCGTTGTCCGTGAATATAACGTCCATTTCTTTTAAAAACGTAGCACATTGCGTTTCACTCTCAAACCCCAATATGTCCTTTACATAGGATATCGGTAAATGAGGACGATAACTATAATCATAGAGATGACATTCGTTAAATATTGCGCGTACTTCTTCCAAATAAATATTATGATACTGAAACTCAAAACAGAACATTAGTATATCTTATAAATAAATAGAGAAATGCTTTTTTCGAATTACATTTTCAGTTGCACGATAGGAATTATTTTTTCTAATTCGTTTTACCATTTTAAATTCCTAAGCAATTACTTACCTCTTCTATTGCGACTCCTGTAATTTTAAATACTGTATAAAGGGGAGAGGGGGATGATAAAAAAAAATTACGCGATTCACCTGCTTGACCGAAATCTTCGACCAATCAAAGAAAAATTACCTCGAAGAAGAAAATAAAACCGGCGCTAATACGTACGCTTTTATCATTGCTGTAACAGCGGATTTTCTCACTCTAGGCACAAATAAGTCGATTAAATAACCGGCCATTCTAGGAGCTTGTTTATACAATTTAAAAAATAATTTATAGTTGTTGGTGGTACAAGCAGATGATAATCTTAACGCAAATGAAACGCATGTGTCGTCTCTTTCGTCTGTTCTTAATTCCACAATAGTTTTAATGAGATCTGTAAAACATTAAAAGAGAAAAGGAACCATATTAGCTCACAAAATGACCGCGGGCCACCGCATCGAGACGGTCGCGCGACTGAACTCGTTTAATGGCAAGGTAAGAAAATTCACCTGTAGTGTCCTTGGTGAAAATGTAATACAGAATTCTATAGCACGTAAATTCGTAAGAATTTTTCGCGCTTTCTTCGACCTCATTGTACAATAATTTCAACTGAGATTGACACTGATTAAATTCGTAATGATCACCTTTTTCTAGAGCGATACGAGCATGCGTTTCATATACGTCTACAGTCAACTCATCTCGAATCCCTTGAACCTAGTGAGAAATACCCAATTTATTCATCGATATGAAAAAAGGAAATGGTAGGAAGAAAGTAAAAAACAGAACACGACGATACTCACCGTAAGGTCCTGCCTAATTGACTTTAGCTGCTCGCAAGCGTAATGATAATCCTGAGTCGTTAACCATTTCTCCTTCACCCTGGCCAATGATTGAAACAGTACCTCTGGTGGTCTAATTGATGATGCTTCCAAAGCCTGTAATCAATCGAACGCGATAATAACTTCACGCGGTAGAGTTACGTCAAAATTCGCCACTTACTGAAGTCAGCCTTAAATATTGTTTCTCGATATCTTGGCATGTCCCTACGATATGTTCAGCGGCTGAATCGGGAGTCCGGTCTTCGTTAATACTTAGAGTGGAATTCCAAACTAAGGATAACGATTTCACCACATTCGGGCTCCGGTCTTCCGATTCCTTGTTACCTAAACTAAATCTGGCTGCCCTTTTCTCCATCGTCGCCTTATCCATGACAATACCGTTAGGACCCCCAGCTACACCTCCTAACGAATATTTTTTAACTCTGTAAACATATGTTACTTAATTAATTGTGATTCGACGAATCTTCGCATCACCTCAGTTTTCAAATTACTTTTTTGTTTTATTTTTCGCGCCAGGTGAATTTTTAAAACTATCGCTATCGTTCCCCTTGATTGGAATATAATCTTCAGATAATGAATCTTCGGATCTGCAAACAAGAAGCGAATTATTACAAATTGAAAGCACCGCCAAAAATTCGTAAATACTTGAATATCGTACCTTCGCTTTTGTTTCTTATTCCAACTGTTATCGTTGATATTGGATTTTTTGGAAAATTTAGTGGGCGAATCGTCGTTACTGTCATTCTGAAAACTCTGATGAGCAGGCGGTAAACATTTCGAGTACGGATTATTACGATTTTTTTTCTCTGACGATCTAACGAAAATGTTACGACCACCTCTGTAAACTCCTTGCTTGCATATCGGTGTTTGCGGCAACGTTGAAATTTCGCTTTCCAATCTAAGTAGATTATGAAGACATTAGTTTGTCAGCTCCGCACACGCCGTTTCCAGCAAATTAAAATAGCCCTTACAAAGGCATAGGTTCCTTATCCCAGTCTTTTACCCACAATAGTTCTGAACTAGCAGCTTGCAAAATTTTCGACTTCAACTTCTCACTAATTTGGTCCTTTTCTTGGGACGTTTTACACCTGCTATAACATCTATTGACGTATTCGCTGAAAAAAAATCGATCAAAAATCTGACCAGAACACTCGCGAAAATAATAATTTAAAAGCTCACGTTAATGACTGAGGCCATTCACTCATATCCATAGTGGATTTTACTTTATCAATTTTTGCAAAAGCATTGCTATTGGCGCCAAAGGACAAATTACTGTTCGCATTTTCTTGTTCATTTTTTCTAGCGTCGTTTTCGCATCCAGGTGGTAGTGGTGGTACTTCACTAGGAGGGGGAATTGGAATAGATTGGAAATTAACGAAAGGTTGAGAAGGCTGAGGTAACGGAACTTTATATAAATCTAAAGAAGCTAGGGGATTATCGGCTTTCAACGCTTCCGCTTGCAGTTTTTTCATCATCTTGTTCTTCTTTTTTTTCTTCTGTTTGGCGGTCAGAGTCATAAAAGCGTTCATAGGTTTAGGAGGACTGATGTTATTTTTACCAGCGATGTTGAATTTTACGGGATCTAATAAAATGTATACAACACTTAAAAGAATTCTGTAGTCAAGCATGCAAGCGATATGGATAACTACTCACTGATTTTTGGAACAGTGGAAATTTCCGGTGGAGGAGGAGCCTTGGGAGGTGATCCAGGTGGTAAAGGTGGTAAATCTTCTTTCATTTCGGCATTTTTATCTTCGTCTGATTTCTCTTTACTTTTATCAACATTGGTGTCCTTTTCGTCAACTTTATCACCGCCTAATTTTCCTAAAAGAAAAGGTTTTGTTTTCGTTACTGAGACAAAAAATGAATGAAATTTATTACAGATGAAAACACTTACCACCGGGCAGAAAATTTCTCATATACTGCTGCTGTTGTTGCATCAATGTGTTTTGATACATCTATGAAGAAAAATTTAAATAATAATAAAGAGGAATCAGTATATAAAATAATATACAACTCGCAACTAACAAAAAGACGAGGAAATCGGGAGTTTGGCGATGAGAAAAATATCAACTAAGCACAAAATCCAAAATAAAGTCAAAATGACAAAATACCTACCACGTATGCGTTTTGATAATACTGCTGCATATTGACTGTTCCTTGAGCATTGTAGCTAAAATGCAAAAAGTTTTAATATGTTATTGTTTATTGAGTTTGAACGAAAAATGCTTGGTGAAAACAATAAATAGTCTTTACCCCATGGTAGAATACATCGAATAATAAGGATAGGCTGCCCACGCTGGATTCCATTGATTCACCGCTGGTTGATTTTTGTCCGTCATCTAAACAAATACACATTACCGCGTTAATACTAAATGCAGAAGAATTCCAAGTATTGTAATACATGAGTAACTTTTACTAAGTGACCTAATTACGCAATTAAATGATTTAACAATTTAAGGTTAACAGTAACTTAGTGATATATTATCTTTGGTAATAGAAAATTGAAACCCTGTGCTTACTTCTTTACACAACTTCTATGAACTTGACGGAGTAATTAGGAATTGATGACAATCAAAGAAGTTAAATATTTGTAACATTTAAATAATACGACACACGTCACGACGCAAAACTATTTTTCACTAAACGATTTGAATAATTAATAAAATGACTGGAACTGGAGGGCTGGATTCAAAATAGGCGTATATTCGACAACTGCATTTAAATGTCCGTCCTTCTTCCTTCACAAATTGTAACTAAAACGTAATTTAAAATGTCGCAATTTTACAAGCACGACCATCACATAAACGCTCGATAAAAATTTTCTTTTTCTGTTGAATCAAGTCGAAAATAATCAATAACAAGTGAAACTGTAGTTTGCAGTTGAAAAAAATATAGCACAGCTTGTCACGGTATATTAAAAGTTGAAAGTTGAATAAGAAGAATTAAATCATTTTAGAGCAATGCGACAATAATTAATAATCAATTATTGAAAACTTGATTAAAATTAAGAAATGAATTTAGATGACAAAAATGAAGCAGAAACAGAAAAATTAAATAAAAATACTCTCTGAAATTTTATTTTTAGGTTTCGCAGTGCTGCCATTTTTGAAATTCCTACTGTCATGTATCAACTTCCGTCAATCCCACACACTAAGCCCACACTGGCCTAAAGTGGTCTGCGGACTGGACTGGACCAATCGAAATCACAAAATCGTCGAGTTGATCCGAAAATATACGGATACAAACGAACTTGAATTTACGCTTATTTAACTCAATTTTTTCCATGTCGACGGTTGTTTTTGAAATTTGGATCCATTTTTATCAAAATTCAGAAGTATTTTTAGTAATCTAACAATTAAAAAATTGAAAAATGCATCCGCGATAGAATAACTTCCATCCTGAACATTTGTATAATTTCCTGAGCTCGTTCCATTGAATAAGAAATCTACCTCAGATTGAATTCAATTTCTAATAAAACTCGTGACGTCAATTGTGTTTTCATGTTATATGTAATAATTATTATGTACTAATCATGTTTATCGTTTCCGCGTAAGTTTTTGAAAATAACTTTTTTGTAGCTATTGCAATGGACACTAGCGAAAAGCTGATCAATTCATTAGAGTATAAAGCTTTTAGAAGTAAAATACCACTGAAGAATATCTGCGTTGATAATAGTAGAAATAAGGTAAGCTACTGATAATATAATTTTGTTCGCTATTCTTACTATTTTAACATCAATTACAATTTACCAGAGTTGGAAGGTGTTCGACGCGGGTCCTAAAACAATTAAATCGCCGTTGATTTTCCTACCACCAGCTTGTGGTACAGCAGATATTTATTTTAGGCAGTTACTTGAACTTAGTAACTGCGGTTATCGTGTTATTTCGGTAAGTACGATTGAGCTACACAATTCTCCATCACTTTCCTTGTTGTTAGTTTCAACATTTTCATTTTTCAATTTCATCATGTTAGTTATTTGTAATTCACGGTTGTGAATTTTTGTTAAGGTCGAGTCTCCGTCATCGTATTGGACGATAAAAGATTGGTGTGATGGCTTCAAATTGCTTTTAGATCACCTCGGGTTAGCCCAGGTACATTTGTTCGGAGCCTCTCTTGGTAATTTCTGCATTTCTTCAACATCAGCCGTTTTATGAAATTATGTAACACATTTTGTTAACCTTTTCTTTAGGTG
>QBDW01002460.1:0-12810 GCA_003261595.1 Maconellicoccus hirsutus
TTTATGATTTATTTGCTTCCCAGTCTTGTTTGATTATGCAACTCGCTTCATCTAGGTGTTTTTTGAATCGCTTCGTTGGCTCTTTCAAGGACTATATTATATTGTTTCTTCAAGTCACTCTGTATAGTGGTTAAATCACTTCCGGAAGTCGTAGTTTTAAATCTAAAATCTAGTCGATTTTTAAGCCACGAAGAGATACGTGTTCGTACTTCAGTACGTATTTACGATAAACGTTATCTTTGCGATTATTTGGTAAATTACGAAAATTAATTTGTTCGTTTAAAATATCACAGGCCAGTAAAGTGGTTGTTTCGCACGAAATCGAATGTTACTTGATGGTTTACCGTACTGTGAAATTTTTCATATTGATGACAATGAATTCAACCGCGATAGTAATTTTGTCGATATTTCTTCAGTCGGTTTTCGGCTTCCGTGTACTGTCGATAATGAACAATCGATCACATTCCCATTTCAGAGTGATCAAACCTTTGTTATTAGAACTGATAAAACGTGGTCACGAACTGACTTTTGTATCCAATCAAGCTCTTCAAGATGAAGATGGGATTGCCAATTATACCCATTTTGATATCAGTTACTGCAGTCCACGAATTGAGCTCTTTTCAAGTGCACGATTTTCACCTTTTAACCTTTTTTGATACGTTGACTTTACTATATCATTCTCTTGAAGGAACGGAATGTGTGTTGAAATCGCAACAATTTCGCAACCTGCTGAAATCTCGTCATTTCGACGTCGTTATCGCTGAGTACCTTAATTCGAGAATATTATCTGTTTTTGGGTATCTTTTCAATTGCCCTGTGGTGTTCTTTAATGCTTGCTTGGCACCTCCGTGGGTGTTGGAGGATTTCGGTAATCCATACAATCCATCGTATACTCCTTATTTTTTGGGTAACAGCGCAAGCAATATGGACTTTTCGCAGAGACTTTTAAACACGTTGCAAGTTTCCGGATCTATGATCGCGTACAAGGCATTTTTCAACTCGAGATCGCAACAGTTCCTTGTCGAGAATTTCCCACCCGATACGCCTTCTCTTGTAGAGCTCGTTAAAAACGTATCAGTAATTTTGGTCAACGCTCATTTCTCATATTTTGGTGCAACTCCTCATGTACCCGGTGTCGTCGAGGTAGGAGGAATACATATATCAGCGGCGCAAAAATTACCCGAGGTAAAGTTATGCTACCATTTATCTCTCGGTGTAATTAGATTCAACAAATGGTTTATTAACGGGCAATAAATTACCGTTGGGAAATATGATAATGAGCTTTAGTGTATAAGTATGAAGTAGTGAAGGTATTTTTGCATATATCGCGTGCATTGGCTAGAAGTCATTCATAAGTGTTCAGCACACGTAAGGTTTGGTCGAAGTAATCAGGTTTTTTCCGATTAGCGTTACGTGGTGTGGATTGTTGATATGTGATTAATTTGATGTCATTTCGATATCGAGTTTTTTTATTAGATTTTTTATTATTTATGACTTTCCTCCGATTGAAAAAAATGTTTAGTGTTGGGTAATTTTATGTCTGAATTTTTTTAGTTTTTTTTCTTAAGTTGCAACTTAAAATTAGTGAACAAATAAGAAATGATTTTTGAAAATTATGGGTTTTTTTCTCAATTTTTAGGTTTTTTAATATTTTATAATTTTTTTTTTTCTATAATTTTATATTATCCTGGTTATCTATTTCTACTTAATTTACAAATTCATTTTTTTCAATTTAAAAAAATTTTTTCTGGTTGAAAAAATATGATTGTTTTTGAAAACAATTTACAAGTTGTTATTTTTTACTAATTTTTATTTTGTAATTTGTTTTAAAATTAATTCAACGGGAAGTTCACCACAAAAAATATCTTCACATCGAACAAAAGAGATTTAATTGAATATATTCGCGTAGGTACGACATTAGTAAACAAATTTCAACATCTAATAGCCCCCCCCCGTCCTGCCACTCTTCTAATTGTACAAGAAATAAGTAGATATAAGTAAATGCACATTTCTGTGAATTGTTAATTCAAGTTTATTCCGCGATTTATGTTTTTTTCCTTTTCCATTTTGAAATAGCTGTTTAATTTCATTTGATTTGATGTACTCGAAACAGTGTTGCCATTGTCGTTCTTCAAAATTCCCATTTTTTGAGCAATGCCTATCTTGGCGAATAATTTTCTATACGATTTTCGATTGGTTTTATTGTAAAATGGATTCCAGGAAACGTGCTGTATTTTCGCGATAATGTATTAATTACGTTATAATCTAATTATATCTCTTGATAGTTTCCCGATTATCTAAGAAGTTATTAAACATGTAAATCAACTGTGAAAAAATAACGACGGCTGATAAATTTATAAACGAAGCCGAATAATTACAACACTTGTTCGTTTAAAATTACACCTATCGACCTATTTATTTCCCTTACCGTATAGCTCGTCCGTGGAAATTCTAGTACATTTGTCACCGCTCGATGATGCATAAACGATCTCACACAGCGAACTCGTCATCTAATGAATAGATATTTCTGTATCATCGGTTAATTCTTAGTTAATTATCATTTGCGTTTTATCAATCAAAGCGAAGATTTGTTTTAGTACGAGGCAACACCGCGCTCACTGGCAATTAGTCAAAAAATTTATTCTAGTGCTGCTCAGTGTAACGTACGTCTCCGATTAATCTCGTGCTCTCGTGAATATGAAGTTAATCGCGTTCTTTGCGGCGTTAATATCGGTTTCGTGCGAGGGTGCTCGAATTCTGGGAATTTTCCCTCATCATGGATTAAGTCATTTCATGGTGTTCGAGCCTCTGATGCTGGAGCTCGCCCGTAGAGGACATGAAGTCATGGTGGTTAGTAAATATCCGCATAAAGAAAAGGTTCCGAATTACGAGCACGTAGATGTGAATAACGAATCGCCATCGTATACTAATAGTTTACCGTTTACGTTATTTAAACAAATGCCCATTGGTGTGAAAGAAGATTTGGATGCTTTGTATTTGTACGTATTTGCATAGTTCATTGTTCGAATTTACTGCCAAGGATGCTGTCGTAATTTGTAGCGCGTCTGCGTGTTATTTGGGTCATGTGTGAAGTGACGGTTATGAACTACGCGGTGGTATTATTTATTTTTGATTTTGGAGTGTAGTTTTTTAACGTAATGATGGGGGGGTGGCTGATTGAAATGTTAAATTAATAGACAATTATATCTACGTGATTTGAAATAAAGAATTGAATTCCTCAATAATGTTTCTCGCAAAATTAATTTTTACCGAAGTAATTATTTTTATAGTAATTTTTTTACTCTATTTTAGATTTTTTAAAATAATTTTTTCATGATTTATAAATTGTTAGTACTGGTATGTTCTATTACCATTTAATTTATCTCGAAAATAATTTTAAATTACGGAAATTATACGCTCATCTAATTTCTTCGATTTTATCAATTTTTCCCCATCTAATTAATGGCATAATAAGATATTAACGATAAAAGACGTACAATTAAGCAACTCAATACGACATATTTACCTTCAAAATGAAATATTTCAACAAACAATCGTTTTTAACCTTAGAATATCGTATTTCCGGACATTTTCGTGCCTAAAGAAAAATAAATGTTTGCTTTTACGCGATAAAAAGGCGTGTGAACGAAGTTCATTGACATGAAATTTCGTCCATTAACTGATTAAAATCGTTTAATGTAATTATGTTGCATTCGAAAACAATTCTTTGTACCCCCCGCGCCTGTAATATTAAGTAAGAGTTTTTTAGGAATATACAGGGCGATATATTGTCATGTGTTATGGTCGCTTATCTATTTATAATCGAAAAATTTGTGATTTAAAAGTCGTCTCGTGGTGATAAGCATTGCAGGTTTGAAATTACCTCATTTTCGATGATCAAATTCTTTTACAAAGTTGTGTAAAGGTTTGAAATCGTGATCACGATGAATATATATTTTATTTGTGCTCCAAAAAAGAGTGATTTTGCCCTTCGCAATAAATAAAGCAATTTTTTAAAAAATTTTCTAATGGATTTTTTTTTCAAAAAATTATGGAAAAATGTACGATTAGAAAATTGAAATAAAATCTATAGGCTTGAAAAACCTGTGAATATACCTGCTCAATGAGGAAAAAAATGTTACAAAGTTTGTAATCAAAATTTCAGCTTTTTAAGTCGATTTTTCAATGTTTGGCGAATTATTGACATTTTTAAATTTTTTATTGTGAGGTCGTTAATAAAAAAAATCATCGTAAAAATGAAATTTTTGCCATATAATTTTCCATAAATAAAAAAAAAATGGTCAAAAAGATTTTTTATACAGCTCATCTCAAAAGTCGTCTTCTGTTATAATCCCAACCACCGTGTTTTCGAAGGTTTTTTGTTGCAAGAAGGGTAGGAGGAGTAATAGACAACTGGATATCGCATAAAAAAAAAAACGGTTTTGACGAATTTGACATAGTATGTAAAAAAATTTTAAATGGCTCCGTCTAAAGAAAATGTGTAAAATCTCCCTAATAAATCAACTCTGAGCGAGTTGTCTTTGTTTGTGGTGATATCTCTCAAAAAAGCGTCCGTCCATATTATCTTAATAAGCCTAAGGATCACTTCATTGTGATAATAGCGTGAAAAATCCCAATAATGCGTCACTTGATGCTAGTTCTGCTTGTGAAACCTTTCATAATTCGATAAGATAAGTTTCTTGTATATTTTCCCGATTGAAGTTATCAGAAGTAAGCACGTTTAATCCTTGCTTGGACTACAAAAATACATAATATGTAAATTGTGTCGTTTGTGTGCGTCGAAAGTGAATATTTCATCAACTGTGTAAGTTAGAAATTTCACCATGACTGATTTAATTAAAAAAGTAAGTGTCTAAGTGATAACGAATTTTTTTTATTAATCAAATTGTATCAACGAGTTAATTAATTTTGAGAAAAAAAATTCTATACATTTAATAAAAATGAGGCGCATATTACTTTATATTGCAGATATATGGAAAATGTTACGAAGGTCATATACACCAAATCAAAGCCGAATATTATTATCTCGTTAAAAACAACAGATGCGAATTTAAATCGTACATGTTTTGTGTGTCAATAATAAAAAACGAAGATTCGTGTTCAAACGATTTCAAACCTTTGCCTGCTCGTAATTGTCCGAATTCATTTTTTTTCAATCATCAAGTCGCTACGAAATCGGAAACAATAGAATGCCAAAAACGATTATATCTCGAAAAAATCAAAAATTTCGAGGGCCTTAATGATACTCGTACCGCGCCGCAATTTTTGAAGATATTTGAAAATCACGTCAAACGAAAAGACGAAGCTCGTAGAATAAGCAAGCAGGAGTTGTACTATTTGATTAAATCAGTTGTTGATTTAACTTTCGAGGATATCGTTACGATGAAGTATGAAGATTTACGAGAAATTTTTCTCGATAAGTTTTGGAACATGAAGGAGCAATATGACGTATATGCTGAATTTTTAAAATCCTCGTATCCGATGTATGAGGGTCAAAAAATATCTGTATATGTGAATTTATGGATTAATCGATTTGGCAAAAACACGATTATTTTATCGAATGATTTTATCGATAGTATTATTAATAGGATACCCGTCAAATATGGCATTTTTGTGACGAGGAAAAGCAACCGTGATATTGGGTTGGATAGATTTCACGATCTCGTGAAAATGTGTGAATCTGACTTGTGCTTGATTGAATCGAATGATATGGGTTACTGATTTGTTTTAATTTTTGAAAAGAGAAATCAATAATTTTTTAGATTTTATTATGACTTTTTTGTATGAACTGAACAAATAGATAGTTAGGTACCAAAAAGAATTTATTTTTTTTTTAGAATTAAAGTTATTAGTTTCTATTATTAATGACAACAAATTATTAAAATTTTTTATTTAATTTTTTTTTTTAAATTGGTACTTTGATCGGTTGTATAACTTTAATATTTTTTAAGAATAATTATTTGTCAAGATGGCATTGACGTTCTTTTTAGAAATTTTTTATTTTTATATTTTTCATTTTTATTTAGGGATTTTTTCGTGATATTTACATTTCGGTGAATTTTGTTTTTTCAAGTGGGTAAAATACCTAACTACCTATTTTTAGTTCCTCCAACTTTATGTTTTAGACAGATTTTGATGAAAGATCGATTTATTTACGTTTTTCTTTTTTTTTTGAAATGGTTCATTTAATATTTTTTTGTACATAAATTTAAATGGTATATTTTTTTATGCAAATTTATAAATTAAATTACTTCCAGCTTCATGTGACTTTTCTGAGTTACTAATACTTATTTTTTAATGCTTTTAAGAAAAAATTAAAAATTACTTCTTACTACACTAAATGAATAAATATAAAGTATTCTATTTTAAGATATTACAGTTTTTATATTTACATAAAATTTCTTTAAAAAATTCTATCAGCAGAATCATGTCGACAGCACCTTGGCAGTACGTAATTAATTTTTCTCATTAATTCTAAAACACGCATAAAAATTTTCCAGATTTATGTGCGAAACGGAGAACATCCTAAAAACGAAAAATTTTCAAAATGTAATGAAATCGAATCGAAAATTTGACGTGATGATCGTGGAAAGCTTTAATTCACGACTTTTCTACGCGGTCGCGTATAAACTCAAAATACCCATTATTTCGTTGAGTTCGAGTGTCCTGATGCCTTGGGCATCTTATGACGTCGCTAATCCTTTCAATCCTTCGTATATACCGTGTATTTTCTCGTATCAATCGGATAAAATGAATTTTTTCCAAAAACTGCAAAATATTTATTCCTTGAGTCTCAGCGTGCTTTTATTTGAAGTGTATTTTAACGCTAAAGACGAAGAACTTAAAGATAAGTATTTCGGGTCGGATATTCCTGCTTTGCGAGATATCGCTAATAATATCAGTTTGGTTTTGGTAAATTCGCATTTCACGTTGAATCGACCTCGGCCATTGAATCCTGGAATGATCGAGGTTGGAGGGATGTTCATTAAGCCGAGCACTCCGAGTGTGATACCTCAGGTAGGGTTTTTATTTGTTTTTTACGCGAATACGTGGCGATAATATGCCAAGTTTAAGTATTTATGATCTCATCATTCGTTTAATTTTAAGCTCGTTTTTAGTAAAAATGATGTTTGAAGTAAAACGTTGGCAGCGCTTATTTCAAGTTACAATTTGTTCAGTTTTAACATTGTCGAGATAAGCTACGAAATGATTATTTTTATTGAAAGATAACTTTGCTAGAATTATCTTAATAATAGTTGTGAATTTATTGTGGTATTAAGAAGGCTGATCTGTGATGAAAATGTGTAATCTTGTGACATGGTGCTTACTGATGTGCTCCTTCAAGGAGATAATTTCTGTGAAAATTCTCGTCGCCGTGCCTCATCCCAGTAAAAGTCACGTAAAACCTTTCGAACCTTTATTTATGAAATTAGCCGAAAGAGGACATCAAGTTACGTTGATTACTCATTACCCGAGTAACATAAAATTGAAAAATTATCGCGAAATTTCCATCGGCCAATCGGAAAGAATGAGTTGTGTGAATATGACGCATCCCACTGATGAATTAATCAAAGGGTTGTATAAATTGACAACAGTTGCGAGAAAATACGAAGATACGTTGAAGCTGAAAATTACGCAAGATTTGTTAAACTCCAACGAAAGCTTTGATTTGTTTATAACCGAAGCATTTGGATCGAGGTTGTACTTAGGATTAGCTCGCAGGTTCAATGTACCCGTGATTTATTTCACGAGTAATATCATATTTCCTAATAACGCCGTTAATTTGGGATATTACGTGAATCCTGCTTTCGTGTGTACACCTTTTGGAGGATATAACTGGAAAATGGGGTTTTCACAGAGGTATATATTTATAATATGTTTTGAGACCGAGAAGGATTTTAAAAATTGATTTCAATTAGGGTTCATCATTTTATCAACGTGTTAACAAATATCATTTGGTTTGAATTATACGACAAAGTGTTTACTCAACCGGTTGCCGACAAGTTTTTCAATTTTTCTGGCAAGTCGTTGAAAGAAATTGAAAACGGAGTTAGTCTGGTGTTGATAAATAGTCATTTTACGTTTTCTGGATCAAAACCATTGCCTCCTAATTTTATCGAAGTCGGTGGTATCAACTTTTTTGCGGTGGAAAAATTACCAGCAGTGAGTAATTTTTGTTTTTATTTCATAATTAATTTTTCAAATTGTAAAAATGTTTTGTGAGGTGTAATTCACACAACCTACGTGTAATCAGTAAGGTCAACGTTTGAGATAAGGTCAGTAATTTATTACGTCTGCTGTAGCATTGAAACGAAGAAAGTTTTATCAGTTTTTGCCATTTATGAAAATCATTGAAACAGATTTCAACATCCTATTTTTCAATATTCGCGTTGAATTACCTAATTTTATCCCAAATTGACGAATTTTTTGGTTTGAAGGTCTGTGACCAACATTTCGAGACATGAACTAATTTCTTAAACTATTCCGAAAAAAGTTATGAATCGAAATGGAAAAAGGGACAACACAAATTCAACATACTTTGGGAAGCCATGTACAGGTGTAGTGATTCGATTTCAAAAATGTAATAATGCCTTTGGAAGTTGGATAAGGTTCCCTTTGGAGGATATGCCAAAAAAAGTACTACACACAATACTACTCATCTTGAAAATTCCCTCTAGACTCTTGTTAATATGTAGTTTGCATTTACATGCAGCGACACGCTTGAACCACTTTTCAAAAAGGCTTTCGTATAAGTCTGCAACGCAGTGTGACATTTTCGTGTCACTTGGCGACAACGACGTTCATCAGAAGATATTGTTTGACGTCACATGTCACTCGTAACCATGACACGTCATCATAATAATGATTTTCCATCGTATCATGTCACTTAACATGCTACCATGATATGATAGCAGGTCGCTCCTGACCATGACACGTTACAATGACGATGATTGTCATCTATGACGAGGTATGGCGACATGAAAAAATTATATTTTTTATTAAACCTGAATATACGACACATAACATGTTTTAAGAGGAAAAAAACAATCACCTGACTTGTCATCACATATCACCTAGTCTATTACCATGACGATACCACGACCTGTCATTATAACATGATTATGAGATATCACTATGACACGTCATACGACATATCATCAAAACATGATCATATGTCGCTCATGACCATAACACTTGACTATTTCAATGGTGTTCATCATATCAAGTCTTTATACAGGGTGTTCCGGGGTAGAAGTAAGGCCTTCAACCCAGAAACTGTGCAACATAAACGGAATCTATGTATGCATGTTTGCCTAACTCCAGGGCCGCAGGGGCAGCGGTACACTCTTTCAAAAAATTTTTTTTCATTTTTGTTAACTGATTTTGAATAATTATACCTCAATTACTAAAATAGATGGAAATATGCGGTTTGTTCTGGGAGAAAGAAAATTTTATCTAGATTATTCTAGTGTGGGTGATTTTTGTGTTAGGTTAATATTCAAGTGTGTAAATGACAAATTAATGAAGAAAACGTGTTCCAAATTGTGGAATTTTTATCATTTTTATTGAATTATTCAAAAATTTCTTCTCATAACATATGACTTTAATAAATGTTTTTAGAAAGAAAAAGTCTGATCATTCCAATGCCGCAAACTTCATCTTTCTATCTTGATTAGATCAAAAGTTATAAAAATTAAAATTTCCAAAACTTTTTAAAATTATGTCAATTTTTGCAATTTTCAATTTTTGAATGATCATAACTTTTGAACTATGTGAGATAGAGAGGTAAGGTTTGTGGCATTCAACAGGACGGTCTTCCCCCCTCCAGAAGCACTTGTCAAAATGATCGGCATAAAAAGATGTACTAAAAAAAATTACGAATTGATGAAAAACCTCATTTATGACCAATCATCCTGATGAGTGTTTCTGGAGAGGGGAAGACCGTCCTGTTGAATGCCGCAAACCTCACCTCTCTATCTCACGTAGTTGAAAAGTTATGGTCGTTCAAAAATTGAAAATTGCAAAAATTGACATAATTTTAAAAAGTTTTGGAAATTTTAATTTTTATAACATATGATCTAATTAAGATAGAAAGATGAGGTTTGCGGCATTGGAAAGATCAAACTTTTTCCTTCTAAAAACGTTTATTAAATTTATACGCTATGAGAGGAAATTTTTGAATAATTCAATAAAAATGATAAAAATTTCACAATTTAAAACGCGTTTTCTTCATTAATTTGTCATTTACACCCTTGAATATTAACCTAACACAAAAATCATCCACACTAGAATAATCTAGATAAAATTCTCTTTCTCCCAGAATAAACCGCATATTTCTATCTATTTTAGTAATTGAGGTATAATTATTCAAAATCAGTTAACAAAAATGAAAAAAATTTTTTTGAAAGAGTGTACCGCTGCCCCTGCGGCCCTGGGGTTAGGCAAACATGCATATATAGATTCAGTTTATGTTGCACAGTTTCTGGGTTGAAGGCCTTACTTCTACCCCGGAACACTCTGTATATCACATGTTGATCATAAGCATAACACGTCAACACGATAATGATTAGTCATCGTATAGTATATCACTTATGATAATTGATCATGATGTGTCACCGTAACAATGACGTGTCATCTACGAATTGTTATGACGAGATGGAAATATCAAAATTATTGACACGTCATTATGAAAATGGTCGCCATGACAACCGCGTGATGATTTTCGATTTTGTGTGACATAGCCAAGACATGAAAATGTCAAAAGGTGGTCAAATTACAGCCTTCATTTGACTCCGAGAAGAAAAATGATTATAATATTTTTTGTTGGAAATGTCACCAGGAATAATTTTAGTTCTTTTCATTTTTCCAAAATAATCATTATTTCGCGAGATATACGGAAAAAACAACATGCGAAATCCGTTCGTCAGTGGTTGCGATTTTCCGTATATTCTTAGGGACCCCTGACCCCCTCCATCATGTTTTCTCAAAGAAAACAGATGATAGTAATTAGTTGAGATAAAATGCCTACCTTACGTACATTATTTCATTTAGTAAGTTTTATCGAACTCGCTGAGAGCAATGTTAAGAACTGAAAATGTGATTCAAAAATTCTACGAGTACGTTCTCGTAAGTAGTGCCAGATGTTCCGAAGGTTAACTTGTCTCTCGTATCGTCTCACCGTATTGTTATTGTTGTGTTCAGTTTTATAACCTCTGGTATTCGTTGATAGTATAGTGAATAGTGTTTATTTGTGATACAATGTTGTTTTTACTTCTACTTTGTGTGAATGCGGTAAATTCTTATAACATTTTGGGATTATTCCCAACACCTTTCAAAAGCCATTACATCGCTTTTGACTCCTTGATGATAGAATTGGCCAACCGTGGACACAACGTAAGCGTTTACAATATGTTCCCAAAATCTACCTCGATACCGAACCTGAACGACGTTGATGTGTCGGCATGCTTCGATGCGCAGGTATCGCATAATTTCAAAGTATTAGATTCTTCGTTGTATCGCGATTTTAGAGCAGGATATGTGATTTTTACCGCGTTACCGTCTCTTGAGCAGATACAGAATTGTCAACCGATTATGGAGCTTTTGAATACGAGTGTAAAATACGACGTCGTCATAGCGGAGTTTTTCAACACTGATTTTTTTTTCTTATTCGGTCGGTTACTCGATATCCCAGTTATAGCTTTTCATTCGAACGCGTTAAATGGCTATCAAAGTGAAAGTGTCGGGTTACCTTATACTCCCTCGTATATTCCTAATCTAATTAGTGGGTATTCTTCGAAGATGAGCTTTTGGCAAAGGCTCGACAACGCTTTGTTTTTTTGGTACTCGGTGTTCGCGTTTGAGAATAATTCGCGTAGGAAGTTCGACGTGATTTCTAAGGAGATATTTGGAGCTGATACGCCACCTTTGAGGGATATCTCGAGGAATGTTAGCTTGATGCTGACGAATTCGCATTTTTCATTTAATCCAGTTCGTCCCATGGTTCCTAACGTGGTGGAAGTTGGTGGGTTGAATATTAAACCTAGTAAACCTGTGCCTCAGGTTGGTATCTTGTCTTTTTATTGTAGTTTGGTATGGATGTAGTTATTTAAAGAATTGATGAGCGTATGCTGAAGATCTTTAGAGATGCTGTGTGTATCTAAATATATTCGATCTTTTGTTGAATGCTTCAAAGATGATCTCATTTTCAGAGTAAAAGTTTGACGCTGAAGTACCAACAGACTGAAACATGTGTTATTTTCATTTTGCCTAAAAATTGAATAATGAAATTGTATTTCCAATTGAAGTATCACTTCACATATAATTCGAAGATTATCTTCAAAAGTGGACGAGTGGTTGAAGAGGAAGATGAAAGAAGTTTTAGAAATTGAAGGTCCCAAAAGTTGCGAAGCTTTTGCATTCACAGTTGAATTAACACGAATTTACACCTAATAATTTCATTAGTGATGATAAGGATTATCTTAATCTGCTATATTCAAGCTTTATTATTCTGATAACATTCACGATATCTCACTCTGAAGCACTTTTAAATCGCGTATCATCGAAAATTCGCCAGTTTTGGATTTATATTCTTACGTTACATGTGTGTTAATTGTTCGTGTAAAAATGTGGATGTTATTTTTACTTTACTTGGGCTCTGTCAGTTCCTATAATATTTTAGGGTTGTTTCCTCTTCGTGCAAGTAGTCATTACTTGGTGTTTGATTCGTTGATGATAGAATTAGCCAAACGTGGTCATGACGTTACAACTTTCAACACGTTCCCAAAAAAC